>SNQJ01S0029822.1:180526-194797 GCA_010110895.2 Picea sitchensis
TTCTAACTTTTGACATATACTCTTGTAATAAATGTCTCATACTAAAGTGAATGTCTTAAGTTTGTCTCAAAGCAAGCCAAGGAATGGAACTATTTGAAAAAGTTGATTCTGTAGCTCATTATAATTATCAAGATTCTAATAGGGGCCCTTCAAATTTTGTAAAAATATAGGGGGAGTTGTTGGGGCCCAACAGGATCCTGGCTAGTTTTGGAATGTGAAGAACCCTGGGGAGAGTTCTAATCCTTCCATCTTTTAGGGGCAACTTAACCCTTCCACATCCCATGATTTTGGTTGTTGAGTCATCTCCTAGCAATACATCACCACCATCGTATTTTTCATATTCAAAGAACCACTCCCTATGAGGAGTCATATGGTATGATGAACCTGAGTCAATCAACCATACATCACGGTCTACATGTGTACCTGTAGATGCCAGGTAAACATCACCTCCTTCTTCAGTGGAGGTTTTCACCTCTGTGGAAGAGGTACTATCAGATCCCTTTGGTTTATCAACCTTCTTAGACTTGCAATCTTTCTTATAATGACCTGTTTTACCACACTTCCAACATTTCCTCAAATATTTTTCTGGAGACTTAGATCTACCTGTATATTTAGGTCTCCCTCCCCCCCTGAAGACTTACCAGGATTCATGTCTTGGGTACGACCTCTTACAAATAAATCATCTGTGTTATGACCATCCATGTTTTTCCATCTCATCTCTTCAGATAATAAGGATGCAACTACATCCTCATACTTCAATGTAGATTGAGTGGTACTACCGATTTCTACAACCATATTATCCCAAGAGTTTGACAAAGAACATAACAAAGTAATACACTTATATTCTTATGCAATCGTAATATTAACAGAGACAAGTTGACTTACCAGAGTATTAAAGGCATTTAGATGTTCTGTCACAGAACATCTAAGATGATACAACTTCTTTTGAAGAAACAACTTGTTTACCATGGACTTTGATTGATACAAATTCCCTAACTTATCCCATAGTTCCTTGGCTGTAGATTCTCCCGAGACATTCAACAACACCGAATTTTCCAGGCATAGTCGAATAGTACTCCTTGCTCTTCTGTCCAACTTATCCCAATATTCCTTCGACATACCAGTAGGTGGTGTACTAGTAGTTTGTGTACTAGTAGGTTGTGTACCAATCGACTGTGTGCCAGTAGGCTGCATACTAGTAGGTTGTGTACTAGGATCCACAACGATCCATTGTTCTTTATCTACAAGAAGGTACTCCAGCTTGAGCTTCCATAGCTCAAAGTTTTTACCGTTGAACTTCTCTATATCGATTCTAGAATAGCTTGCCATTCCTCTTTCTACACTCGAATCACCACTGTAAAAGCTCCCACTAAACCCAGGTTTATCACAGACCCAAGATAAACTTGTCTATCAAGACTGAGCCAAACCCTCAACAACAAAGGCATCCCTATGAAGCCAAAAACGAGCTTTKATACCACATGTAAGTTTTAAACATGTGAAGTAAAACAATGCATATAGATTCTTAAGAAAAACAAAAATTAATCAATGGCTCATACACATAGTACACATAGATTTATACCGGAAATCCTTAACCGGAAGAAAACCTTTCAACTCTTCATTGTATTAATTTCACCATTCACCATACAATATATATACAATGTTTTTAGGTATTCTGTAGATACCAAATCCCTAATCCCTTAATCCAGGATTAATTTAGAAAACTGTTAAAAATAGCACAATCCACTAAAAATAACAAATACTGCCCAAAACAAAATTTTGAGGTGCTTCCCCGAACACTGTGCATAACCAAGGGGAGCCATACTTGGCCCCCTCGGGATGCAGTTGTCGAATCTAACACGCCCAAACACACACATGCAAAGAATAAAACACATACCCAACATGAAGTACATTGAGATCAAGCATTATATTCTCTATGATGAAGTCCTGAAAAGAGAAGTGGTTCTCCAATATATCTCCACAGATGACCAGATAGCAGATATTTCGGTAAATCCTCTGTCCAAGATGATAATTTTTTCGTACTTAAGAAACAAGTTGGGGCTCGTGGAGACGACTTCCTTATTGAAAAAGGAAGAAATTAATCCCAGATTGGGAGGGTGAACTAATGTGTTATTGATTTATGGATAGTCATTTTTCAGTTCAACAATTTGTCTAGGATGAGCGGTTCCTTTCTAGTTCGGAAAGTAGTTTGATATTTCTGATAGAAATGCATTTTCCTGTTTGGAAAATGGTCCAGATCGAACAATCATTTTCATAATAAAAATGGTTCGATAGATTGTTGATGTACCATAGACAATGATTCCCCTTGTGGACAATGTGGGGGAATGGTCTAGGACAATCATTCTTCTTGGCAGTCACTTTGAGTAGTGGTCAAGTAGAATGGTCTGCCTTGTCAGGCAGTCATTCTTTCAAAGTTCACAATTCTAAGAAGTTTCGAAGAATCCAGTATGTTTTGGAGGTTGGTGCAGGACAATCATTTCCTTAGGAATTGTTCGGGACAATCATTCCCTAGGGTAGACTCATTCTCTGTAAGTTGCACTATTATTTGTGTCGAAATAATGGCCCAATTAGGTGAATGGTCCAGGTTCAACAATCAGGGACAGAAATTACCTAGGGAAGACTCATTCTCTCCAGGTTACACTATGATTAGTGCCAGAGAAATGGCCTAGTTAGGTGAATGGTCCAGGATCAAAAATCAGGGATAGTTGTTCTTCTATGCTTGAGAAGAATAGTCCAGATAGCCCATGGCTGATGTTTTACTTTATGAGGGCAGATGATCTTCCAGATCTCACATATGTGAGTAGAAGAATAGCTCAGATGACTCAGTTTATATCATGATATTATTTTATGTAGGTTGATATTAGATGATATGATTGTTGTGGAGATTGTGTATCTATAGACAATATATGTATGCTACTATGGTGGATGTGTTCCACTATTTGTGTCTATGCGTTACTAATTAAGTAGTCATGTGTTACTTGGTGTGGTTGTGTACCACTAGATAGTAGTTGTGTACTACTATGGATAGACACGGTTGTGTTCTATTGAATGGCATTGTTCTAATTACCACGAAGACTATCAGTAGTGTTGGAAATGATTATCAGCTAGATGGATAGTCAATGTGCTGGTGGACAGACATTATCCAGGTGGAAAATGGCCCAAGACATTTATTCTTCTAGGACGTATGTTTGGATTAGAAGAATAGTCCTTGTATCCCATGGCATGGCTTCCATCATCTTTTGGAATAGTTATTCTTTTAGGACGTATGTCTGGATTAGAAGAATGGTTCTTATATCACTTTGTGGAGTGAGTGACTTATCCAAAATCATGCCTCATTACTCATATGGAGTATGGCTTAAAGAAATGATGTAATTGATGTTGTCAGATAATACTGATAGTGATGATGGTGCTTGTGATTTAATCATGAGATAGTCTGAGTGGCTATGATGATGCTACTAATTGAATGGTATGTTTATGCTCAATAACATTGCCTTCAATACCTCCCTCTCTAGGAGGGAGTGTTGATATTATGGTATCTGCGGGAGGTATTAACCTCCACATGTAACCTTGACAAGAATAGAATATTCTCGGAAGCAAGAAGAAACCCTAAAGCATTGGATATAACCCTAGAAGACAAGTTGACTAAAGAAAATAATTTAATATTGATTCTTTAGCCTCTAGAAAGAGAATTCGACCCAGACAAATAAGGAAGAGCAGTATAAATACAGGATGTCAGAGCTCATTTGGACACACACAGCTCGCAACTGCAAAAATTTAGTGCGCACTGCAAAAATTTAGTAAGTGCGCAAGTCTGGAGAGTAGCTGCAACTGCAACTACTGCAACTTGTATTTTTAGTTTTAGGCTTTGACTCTCTCTTGGTTATGGTTTGGACTTTCTTCTTGGTATTCTAACTTTGGAGAGTGATACGCTACCTTGATTGGCTATTAGGCCTAGGGTTTTCTTCCATAATTATTCTCTTTCAAGGTTAAGGTGCTCGGGGGTGGCTTCGGCCTATGGTTGGGTGACAATATTGTTATATTGTGTATGTTTAAATGAGCACAACTATTATTTATTACAATTAAGAGAAGAAAATATGACTTTATCCTTATCCATATGATAATATGGTCTAGAATAAATAATCCACTCATCAAAAGAAGAAGTAGAAGTTGCATTGAAGGAGAAATTAGAAGTAGAAAGTGCATGTCCACGAGAACAAAAACAAGAAGAATCATTATTGATATTGTGCTTCTTCATCACTTATTTTAAGGATTCCATCTTCTCAAAACATTTAGACTCGACATGACCATCTTTTTCAAAAAAGTTGCAATGACTGTCGATCTTCTTAATTTTGGATTTTTCTCCTCCGTCACCATTAGGTGTAGAAGTTGGTTGAGAGGGTTGGGACCCTTGCTTTGTTTGTAGTTGTAGCGAGGATGATGCTTCTTGGAATTATTGGATTTATCTTTCTACTTGGCCACTAATGCTTTGTTGGATGTACCTGCAGTGCTAATAATTCCAAGTTGCATAAGATTATCTTTCTCTCGAATTAGAGCATCACAAAAAGGATCAAGAGAGGGTTCTCTATAAGTACTCCATAAATATTCTCTGGTGGCATAAAAGCTAGATATAAAGACATAATATGCCCTACCAAACTTAGCAAGAATAATGTATATGCATCAGTCTTCTTTCAGATCTAGTTTGTTGTTTATACAAAAATGTATAAGTTTTTTTAACTTAGATAAAAAATATTCAATGCAAGGAAAATTATTGGGAATTGAATTCATTAATTGATTTTTTAACTAGTGTGACTGAATAACATTGTGTTTACAAAACACAGTTTGAAGATTTTCCTAAGCTTCATCGTAGGTATAAATTCCTTGAAGGTAAGACTTTAAACCAGAAGAGATGGATGTTTTGATTAGTCCACGTGCTTCGTAATTATTATTATCCCATTTTGTTATATTTTCATCATTAGTGGGTTCTTATTCTTTCCCAAGGTAATCTAGTACAATCGTTTACTTCTTAGTACATCCTCCATATGAGATTTCCATGAGAAGTAGTTGGGACTGGTAAGAAAAAGATCACTGGGAAAAACCATATTAAAATATGCAAATAATATGGATCTAAAAGATAAAACTGATGGTCTGGATGGAAATCTCTCGAAAAAATAGGTTGCTAAAAAAAAACAACACTAAAAATAAACTTTGGATGTGAAAGTTATGCCATTTTGAAAAAGAGGAATAAATAGTAACCAAAGAGCCACATGGCAAATAGAATATGGTCCACATGGAGATTCTCCTATTTATCTAAATTTACCTATAAACTGACTTTTAAATAAGTTACTTATGAAGTGGCCCACTTTTATAGAATAAGTGGGAATCACTTTTACAATGAAGTTACATTGTAAATTAAAGTTGCAAGTAAAAATGAGTAACTTAAAAAAATATTAAAGCTACTTATAGTGATTCACTTTTATAAATTAAGTGAAATGCACTTTATATTAAATGCATAATTTTTTTTTTAAAGTAACAAAAAAAAAAGACTTGAACTCAAGACCTCTTACTTAATAAAACAACTTTCAACCAAGTGAGCTAATGAAAAACACATTATAATCTTAAGGAGGATGGTTGTTGTTGGTGTTGTTGTTATTGTTGAAGACAACCTTTGAGTGTGTTCTCAAAAAAGGTTGACGGAGGTGGCTGGATAGTAAAGTCATTCTTGAAACGAAGTTTAGGTCTTGTGCTCAAACCCAAGCAAGGATGTGGTCTAGTCGCGGAATAAAGCTTAACTGAGCCAAGCCGCATACCTTTTCAGAAGTCATCAAGAAAACGATCAATATAAACAACAAGATAGGGCTTGACAGATGCAAACACAACAGAGCACAACATGGTTACCAAAGGGGGTTGTAATGGAACCTCATCATACAAGCGGGTAGTGTTGGACAGGTGGAAAGGCCCATGAGGCGGAGGTTTCAAGGACCCAGTGATGAGCACCTCAGGATCAGGAAAGAAACCAGGAAAAAAGGGATGGCATGGGGGAAGAAGCCAGAGAAACCCATAATGATGTGCAAGAACCAGTGAACCCCAATGGGGTAGAAGGGTGCAACCCATGTAAACCTAAAACAACACTGATACCCAAGGTGATATTGGAAGATCCACAAAAGAAACTCTTCTAGGACCAGATGAAGACACATACACTAATTTGCAATTTCATGGGTTTGTGGCCCACAGAAAGAATGTTGCGCAACTAGATAAAATATCAATGGAATCCAAGCGGGGAAGTGGAACTCCACTTGGGTTCGAAAGGCTTCTTCACAATAGTATTCATGNGTCCGCATACTTCCACACTTCAATAGGATTGTACATGAAGCCATGGAAGGAAAACTTCTCCCTGGAGAAAGAAACCTTCAAGAATGTACCCATATGGTTGAGGCTTTACTCTCTACTGCTAGACTATTGGCTACCCTCCACCTTCGAAGCAGTCGAGAACAAACTTGGAAAATATGTGAAGACATCGAAAGCAACCCTAAAAGGGAGATATACCTCCTATGCAATTATCTGCATAGAGATGGATGTTTCAAGGGAACTCCCAGAAGCCATAAGCCTAAAATTCAGGGATGAGGAATGGATACAAAGCATTGACTATGAGAAGATCCCATTTAGATGCAAAAGATGCCATGAACATGGACACTTATTTAGAGAATGCTCTCTCAATAAAAAACAAGAAGATAAAAGCACCAAAATACAACGGGATGAGGATGGGTTTATCAAGCTGGACCACCGAAATAGAGAANTACTCTCTACTGCTAGACTATTGGCTACCCTCCACCTTCGAAGCAGTCGAGAACAAACTTGGAAAATATGTGAAGACATCGGAAGCAACCCTAAAAGGGAGATATACCTCCTATGCAATTATCTGCATAGAGATGGATGTTTCAAGGGAACTCCCAGAAGCCATAAGCCTAAAATTCAGGGATGAGGAATGGATACAAAGCATTGACTATGAGCAGATCCCATTTAGATGCAAAAGATGCCATGAACATGGACACTTATTTAGAGAATGCTCTCTCAATAAAAAACAAGAAGATAAAAGCACCAAAATACAACGGGATGAGGATGGGTTTATCAAGCTGGACCACCGAAATAGAGAAAACAAGAAACCTAGTAAACCCCCAATGGGAAGCAATTCGGAAGCTAGGACTTGAACGGAAGGGTGGGACAAAAAAAACAAAGGGGAAGAAAGAGGAAAGGAAAAGGAAAAATCCAAAGAAGCTAAGGAACAAGCCACAAATGAGAACACAAATAGTCCAAGCAATAAGATGAAACAGGGGGGTAGTGCAAATCCTATGGATGGAGAAACCAAAGATGCCAACAGCCCCATGCAGGATGGAGACGGAGATGCAGAAATGACACCAAGAGAGGTAGGTACGAAAGATCCTGATCTCAGAGATATTGTGGAAAGGGAAGGAATAGATCTCCTGAACATATTGGAGCAATGGAAAAGGCAGGGCATAGACAATGTACCAGCAGAGAAACTAGATCGTATCCAATACCTATTCCTCCTAAGGGAGGAAGCAAAATCCATAGGGCTCAAGAACACACATAGGGAGATAGGACACCTAGGAATCAAAGAAGGTGAGGAACAACCACAAATCTCACCTAAGTAGACGAGAAGGAAGAAAGGAAGGAAATCAAACAACATAGCCCTACATGAACTAGGATCTCTACTGATAAACTCAGGTAAGATCAAAAATCTCTTTTCCAACTCCCCCCCACATGTTTAAATCAATATTATAACATGGAATATTAGAGGCCTGAACAACCCATGAAAGAAAAGAATCCTTAAAAATAGACTGAGGAAGGAACAACCGAACCTCTATTTCATCCAAGAGACAAAATGTATTGTAGACAGAATGGAAACAATCAACAAAAAACAATGGATCAAGTACAAGACATTGGTTGTCGAAGGACATTAGATGGAAGTCGATATTCTCACTTTGTGGAACCCATAAGTGATGAATATACTAGCAGTCAAAGTCACCAGACACACACTTTTGGTTAACATGCAAATCATAGGTAACATAGAGGTGATTCTATGCACTAATGTGTATGGTCCCCAGATGTTGGAAGAAAAGAGAAGAATGCTCCTAGACCTAGAAAACCTAAAAGCATGTTCTAGAAACCTCCACTGGATCCTGGTCAGGGACTTCAACATCATCACGACACTTGCAGAAAAAAAAGGAGGCACCAGGAGATTGGATAGATATGCGGAAGACTTTTCATCTTTCATTGACACAATGGAGATGGTGGACATCAAAATCAGTAATGGCTAGTTCACATGGAACAACAAATGGATAAATCAACATCAGATAGCAACAAGGCTAAACAGATTATTGGTGTCGGAGTCCATCATTCTACAAGGTTTAAATTTATACTGCATCATCCTTCCCTGGGGGTGTTCAGACCACTGGCTAGTCCAATTGGAAGCAAACTTCCAAACCACACCAAAGAATAGACCTTTCAGATTCGAGAAATTTTGGATCGAACATCCCACCTTCAAGGAGAACATCATCCAATGGTGGCGGGATAAACAACCGGAGAAAGGGACAATGATGTTCAATATTTATAAGAAACTCAAGTACATCAAACATAAACTCAAGGAGTGGAACAAGGAAATCTTTGGAAACATAAACCAAGAAAAATAAATATTGAAGACAGAATGAGGAAACTCCAGGAAATATGCATAGACAAGGGCTATACAGAGGATTGGAAAAAGGAAGAGATCCAAATGACCCAGGAATGGGAAGAAAGATGCCATCATGAAGAGATTCTATGGAGCCAAAAGTCCAGAATCAGGTGGCTAAAGGAAGGAGAGAGGAATACAAAGTTTTTTCATAGAACAACCATTGCTAGAAGAACCCATAACAAAATCCTGAAAATTCGGGATCAAGATGGGATCAAGAGAGAGTCCCACAAGGATATTGAAAATATACTGGTAAACCACTTCCATGGGATATCCCAGGAACCCAACAAAGACCGAAAAAAGGCCATACAAAGGATAACTCAACACATCCCCAGGCTAGTTACCGAGGGACAAAATATCAACCTAAACAAACCCATCGCTAAGGAGGAAATTGACCAAGTGGTCTAGGAGATGCCCAATGGAAAGGCCCTGGGTCCATATGGTTTCACAATGGAATTCTTCAAAGCTTGTTGGGAAGTGGTCAAACATGACGTTTATGGGGTGGTGGAAGCCTCCAGACGCTTGGCCTCCATTATGAAAGAACTAAATACCACAATGATTACTCTAATCACAAAATAAAATGAAGCAAGGACCTTAGACTACTACAGACCCATAGCTTTATCCAATGTGGTTTACAAGATAATCTCCAAAGTCACAGCCAATAGACTGAAACCTCTCCTACCCACACTGATTTCACAGGAATAGGCGGGTTTTGTAGAAGGGTGAAATTTTTTGGATAACATCATCCATTCCCATGAGATGATACACACACTGAAAATCCAAAGGAGAGGGGGGATGATAATCCAACTTGACATAGCAAAGGGTTATGAAAAAATTAGCTAGCACTATATGGTCAAGACTCTGGAAGCTTTTGGCTTTGTGCAACACTGGATCAACTGGATTGTCATCCTAGTCTCAATGACAAGTTACTCTCTTTTAATAAATGGAGCCCTAGCTAAACCCTTCTAGCCTTCAAGAGACATCAGACAATGAGACTTGATATCACCTTTCCTTTTCATTCTGATGATGGAAGGACTCAATAGAAGCATAAAAAGTGGAACTGCAACAAGAGAAATAAGAGGCATCAAACCTTTTGAAAAAATCCCTACCTCCATGCACCAACAGTTCATTGATGACACCTTACTTCATGGCACACCCACTGTTAAGAAAGTGAAAGCCTATAAAAGAATATTAGAAGAGTTTTGGGAAGCCTCGGGAGTGGAGATCAATCACTCTAAATCCATGATCTATTTCTTCAATACCAACCCAACAATTCAAAGAAACCTGGCAAATATTTTTGTGTTTGAATGCAAAACGCTCCCAACGAAATACTTGGGAATCCCCCTAACAGAAAGAGAATGCAAAATGGAAACATGGGAAGGAGTGATAAACAAACTATAGGAGAGGGTGAAAAACTAGACTTACAGATCCCTCAACCTAGCGGGGAGACTTATCCTAACCAAAGAGGTTTTGCAAGCAATTCCGACCTATATGATGTCAGTGTTTCCCACTCCCAAAGGAATAATCCAAAAAATAAGAGCCATCCAAAGGGACTTCCTATGGCGAGGAGCGGAAAGAAAGAAAAAATGGGCCTTTGTGGCCTCAGAGAAGGTTTGAAAACCAAAATGAAAAAGAGGCCTCGGGTTACAAGACCCATAAGTAACCAACAAAGACTATGGGGAAAAACTATGGTGGAGATGGGTCAAAGAAACGTCAACACCATGGGAAACCCTCTAGAAGGCCAAGTATGCCCCAGACATCAATGACCAAGATCAAATTCGTTTTATGGGCACAAGGGAGGTATCAACCATATGGAATCTAGTCTGGCACAATGAAACTTGGATCGAGAAACACAACTTCTGGGAAGTGAGGAATGGTAAAACAACTAGATTTTGGGAGGACACGTGGCAACAAGAACCCAGAATGGAAAATATGGACAAGGAGGAACTCAAACAGAACATGACCACGCAAGGCAAAATCAAAATCCATCACTACTGGAAACAAGAAAATGACCGTGACAGATGGAGGATCTGGGACAAACTCAATCTACAAAACAGAGATTGGATCACAACAACAACAAAAGAGGTGGAGGAGGAATTGGGGAAAAGGAAAATTGTAGTCTCAAAAGAAGAGGACCAACTAAGACGGGGCAGGAAAAATGGGGGGGAATTCAACTTAAAAGAAGCTCAGAATTACATCGTAGACCAGAACCAAGAAGATCTGGTGCAATAGTGGGGAAAGATTTGGGGCAGCCCCCAGTGGCCAAAAATCAAAATGTTCAAATGGCTAGTACCTCACAACCAAATTCTAACCTGTGAAAACCTAAGGAAAAGGGGTTTCATAGGCCCATCATCATGCCACCTCTATCAAGCTAATAAATAAACAATGAATCACCTCCTCGATGAATGTAATTACACAACAAATATCTAGGATTGGGTGGCAGACATATTTCTCCAGTCCAATAGGACCCGAGGTAACATCATCGAAACCATCAATCACTAGAATGAGAGTTACAAAGAAAATGAAATGGTGAACCTCTGCTAGAATCTCATGCCAGGGATGATCATATGGGAAACATGGAAAGAAAGGAACCGACACATCTTCAAGAATAAAAGCCTTCCGGAAGGGAAACTCAAGGAATCAATAATATCACAAATACGAGAAACAGTGCAGAGCCACAACTGCCAGACTAGAAAAGAGAAACTCACAGGCTAGGACTCTCGAATCCTGGAAGCTTTTCACCTAAAATACGGATGCAACAACACATAGGTAGGGCGACCACCACAACTCCAATTAGGAGAGCGCAACTCGACACCACCTCCGGTAGGGTTCCTCAAGTTAAATTTTGACAGGGTGGAAAAAGGAAACCCAGAAATGACAGGGATGGGAGGAGTGATCAGAGATAGTGGTGGTAACATAATCCAGTTGTACATTGGGATTATGGGAAACTCAAGCAACAACATAGCGGAATTTGGAGCCCTGGAGCTCGGTCTCGAAATTCTAAGCTGCGAAAGGATGACCAACACTATCATGGAAGGGGACTCCACCCTAGTCATCAAAATGGTGAAGAGAATCCAAAATGGAACTAGAGTGGGAAAGGTTCAGAGACACTAGCGCTTGGAAACTCCCTACAAAAAATCCAGGAGCATCTGCAAATGATTAACACAGTGGAGTTGCACTAGGTACGCAGGTCAGCAAATGGCCTAGCGGACAAAATAGCCAACGAGGGGGTTAGCAAGGAAGGACAAGAACTAGATACTACCTGGATCAACATCCCATAAGGACAATTCAGAATGGACTGCATCCAACTAGCGGCAAAATATCATGACAACAGCTTAAGCAAGGAAGGTCACATCGAGGAGGGCAACACAAGGCCCAGAGGAAGGCACAAAGGACCCAACCAGGATATGACTACCCAACACTCGACCACCAATCACAATGCAGGATCAGATTATACAATAGGTGAGGGTACGACAATAAAGTCATATCAACAGTAATATTTGCGGGGAAAGACCATGGGAAAGTATCAACGACAAATAGCAGGCAACGAATGGCGTAAGGCAAGAGGGATTGACACAGACCAATATCGAACCACCATGCCAAAGACCACGTATGTGGAGTTGCATAGTAGTATATCAAGCGAGTAGGGGCAAGTGCCCAAACAAGGATAACGACCAAGTCATCGTGACCATACGTATCATGACGGGGAAAAAAGATGGGAAGGTTCACCTCTACGGGTAGACCATGATTGGAATGATGAGCTCGCAACAGGGAAAGTTCAATAAGAGAAGAAACAACAGAAATAGATGCAAATAGAAGAGCACAACTGTAGGGGCTACCACAGACACAAGGGCAGGGAAAGGAGGAACCCTTGTGTAGGTGGGAACAGGTTGAGAATCCAACAAAGGAGCTTCCATAGGCTAGATGGGATGGTGTGAATGAAGCGAACACACAGCAAATGAAGCCCCCTGGGGAAGGGAACTCTGAATAATCCTCGGCAGGTTTCAAGGATGGAGCAAGCGGAAAAAGACGTGGAGGGCACCTTTCATACTCTGGTTGCACCGAAAGGAAAGGCTACCATCACCTGGTTGGAAAAGGAGTTCAAAGAAAAATGCAAGGACAAAACATGGGATGCCTTGACTCAAGAAGTGGACTGGGTAATTGACCCAGGAGCCACTCAACCTAGGGAAACCCTCTACCACAAAACGATGGAGATGGCATGGAAAACAAAGATGTTGATTGGAAAAGTGAGCTCGGAAAGGGAGGATTCCAGATGGGAGAACAACAAGGAACACACAAAACTGCTGAACGAAATCTTGAGGCACCTCAACAATTTGGAAACCATTACCAAACTACTAACTGAGGTCAAGAAGGACCAGAAATCCAAGATGGAGCGGTTGGCTGCTCAATTCCACCTCTACCTGCGCTATGTCCATCACATGGACATCACGCCAGCCAAAGGGAATGGAGCACGAGCACATATCAGAAAGACTCGCACAGTCTCCCAAAAGGAGGAGAACAAGGTCCATACGGATGAAGGAAAGAAACAAGTCATTATCCTGGACTAGTGTCTGGTTAGTCTATTGTCAATTCAGTCGGGTCAGTCCTGTGCTAGTCTCAGCTTCTGGTATTTGCTTTTTCTTTTTCATGTCTACTGTTCTTATCTTGTCAAAAATTGGATATGGTAGGACTGGGCTGGTTTCCCATGGTGGCATTCCAGTCATACCCCTTGTTTATTTCATAAAACGCAACTCGGGAAACTCTTGCCTGGTTTCCTTTTTGGAAAACTAGGGAGTTCCCCTTTTTTGTATCATAACCCTGCTTTAGAAATACAAACTCTTAAACTCACTTACAAAAAAAAAACGTGTGTGCTCAAAAAAACTTATTTCCATGCATTCAAACACACAAAAAAACTTTCTTCTTGACAACAACAAGGATTAGATCTCGATTATCTTACCTAAAAATGTAATTTTTCCCTCTTTTTTTTATTTTCCTAGATCACACAGATTGCACGACAAAGTGCATATGCAAACAAGAAAACATTTTTTGATATGTTTATGATATTTTGAGATCTCACAGAGTGTAGGGAAAAGTTCATACACACTCTGAAAAGATTTGCAACCCAGAAATAAAAAATAGAAAACTGAAATATTATCTTTGTAAAAATTTTAAATGGCATATTCGAGGTTTATACCTCTGGATCTGACTGAAATGGTTCTATCTTGGGAAAAAATAAACATTTTGGAGTGAAATGAAAAGCATTCATAATTGAAATGAGTGATCTAGATGTAATGGAATAGTCCTCTAGGGCCATAAATGTACAAAAATAGCATAAACCATAGATTCATCAACACGACTTCAAGATCTTGATCTACAATGGTAGTTGGTCTTCAAATGGGCTATGATACCATGTTCAAAATCACAGGTATTCCAAAAGAGCATGAACACCTCTAGTAAAAACACACACAACCAAACAAAATATCAACACACTGATGTTTTTACGTGGTAAA
>SNQJ01S0029823.1:48179-59833 GCA_010110895.2 Picea sitchensis
TGGGCTTAATCTAATAAATACTTTGAGGGTTTAATAACTAAGAGTGGGCATCATTCATCTTCATAATACTTGTGCTTAAAACTCATAACTCTTATTTGTTGATGTATTGATGATGATCTCATAAATGTAATATGATGCTTTGATCTTCTTGTAAGTTGCACACAAATCATTAAAGTGGTTGGCTTGTTTGATGTATTTTAGCATTCTTTACTTGTAAATCGTGTACTTAATTTTTTATTCAACTATTCTTTTTTATAACTTGTAATCATACTTGTAACGAATCACCCTAACATATAGTTGACCCCTTGCCCAACCTTAGGCACTAGTCTTAGTTGCCCTAGGAAAAGGTCTTGCTTAACATACTAACCTTTGCATCTTGCATTGCTGCTTGTGCATCTTAGGATTAGAATCCCCCCAAGCCTTAACAAATTAAAACTAACTCCTAGAACTTAACTATAAAACTAATCTAGAAACTAGGGACTACCCCCCTTGGCTTCCCTAGGAGTGAGCCTAGATGGAAGAGGTTTCGATCAAAGTGACAGCGTGGGCTGTGAACCTAGGCATTGTGCCTCTAAGAACACACTAAGTGAGTCGGACTTAGCTCACGTTTGCAAGTGTGTATTAGGACGACAACAAGCATAACAAGTTATACTGTATAGTATTATGCACAACCCTTACACTTGCCAAATCTAAAAAAGCTCGAGCAATTTGAAAAAGGGTCGAGTGACATTCCATTATTGGCTGCTAGGGATGAGCAAAACACAGTTTAGTTTTAGGAAACTTATGTGAGAACTGCCTCTATAGCAGCTTCTCATCCTCATATTTGTTGTTAATGATGATCATGTTAAAACATAAAAGACACTCCCTTCTCAATAGGTTTTGCAGATTTTTACAACTGTGTTGAAAACCACTATAAAACATTTTGGCTCTGTAAAGAGATTAGATTCATATTTTAGATTAAGAAGGTGATTGAATAGGAATTTATTCAAACCTTTAGTACCCAATCCAAGTCACTACTATCTGATTGTTTTCACAATGCTCGAGGTTGGGATGGTGAAAGAGCTAGACTTGATTGACTCCTGGAAACCCATGTATAATATGTAAAAGTTAAGACGACCAGAAAAATGAGAACAACAAGAGCAATAACCACAAGGATCAACCCTTTGAAATGTTGCATTTCCTGTTTTTTTGACATGGAAGCTTTGCTTGTTGTAATGTTGTTGCTCAAAATACAATATTTAAAATTTAAATCACTAGAAACCCAAATCGAAACTCATCATACAAAACACATGTTTTGAGCTGCAACTTGTACAACAAATTTAGATTCAGTGCAATACAAAAATAATGGATGGGAAAAATGATCATATTCTCCAATTATCAATTTCCATGATTGTCAAAACTGAAGATAAATGTCCAAAATGTCCTTGAAATCTGTGCCCAGAAAATCCATGAAATTTGTGCCCAGAACATCCCCGAAATCTGTTTAAAATGTCCCTGAAATCTGCTCAGAACATCTTAGGGATGGCCAGCAAGTCCCTGAGTCCCCGATGGAGTCCCCAACAGTTTGGGGATGTTTCCTAAGGGTCTCCAAGTCCTCGAAACACAGAACGGTGGGTACGTGGGTTTTTTTTGGGAGGACGGGTCCCCGTGCAACATAGGATAATTTCAATTTGACAAGGAAGCACATCCAGTGTGTTGATTTTCGACTACCTCTTTTATGTTTATCAAACTTACTCACATGGAGCAGACATAGAAGCTATCTAGTTCATGACCCACAATACCTAGTTGTCATTCGAAATGTGGATTTAAAAAAATTCTATCATCACTGTCAATTTGTCAGTTATCAATATTTTTCGCCGTGCATAATTTTTTTGCCGGAACTGCATTGGAAGGTCAAGCAACTCTACATTCAGGAAGTGTAGCTATAGCTACACAAGAAGGAAGGATCGATTATATCAATGTTGTAAATATCACTTCATCAGTTAATGGAGACACTATACGAACAAAATTGGTTATATATCAACATTCTAATACCAATACTTGTACACATCAAAAACCTCATGTTAGTCCAAGGGAATGTGTAAAGAAGGGACAAATTCTGGTAGACAGTGCAACTATGGTAGGAGGAGAACTCCCTTGGGAAAAAACGTTTTAGTAGTTTATATGCCATGGGAAGTGTTATCGCACAAATTGTAGGTTGGGCAAAGCCCGACCCAAACCACAGGAGTGTGACAAATACGGGAGTGCCTACCACTGTCACCTTAGATAGACACTCCCGTCACTTTAGTGATGATAAATCAACACAAGGGGGGAATCCCGATGACCCTAGGGGGATTGAGATGGAAAGTGAGATGATGATGAAAACCCCTATAGGTCAGATTTGGAGAAGGATAAAGGGTTTGAGATGAAGTCTTGTTGCTAAGCGTTGAGTACCTGCACCACTGTGTTAGCCCTGCCCGGAACAAGACAATTGATCAAGATACAAGCCTTAAAAGTTAAAACCAAGGGGAACAAGCAAGAAAATCTTGCTGTCCCAAACTGCAGCAGTATTGAAATATATATATCAGCAATAGAATGTGTTACGAGCTGCAAATTTAACCACCAAAAGCACCAAACAATTATTGGATGATCAAGTACTAAACATGTATACAATATTCCAATACTTAAACACAAGCTTTGATGGTAAATTAGGGCTGCAAAATGATGTTATCAGCAATGTATTAGGGCATCCTTATGGTTGTAGCAAACTGTTGCTACAGCAACAAAGTCTAGCCACAAAAATGAACAAGTAAATCGTCAAAACGATACCTAATGATTAGTAGAACAGTAATCTTGGTTCACAAATAAACTTTAGTGGTATATTAATAAGCAATGAGTGAAAGAGAGTTTTCTGCAGCCCTAATGGCTGTAGCATTAAAGTTATTACAACAATGAATTCCTTGGCTAAAAGAGGACGCCCTTAGGGCATAAGCAAGCTTATAGCACTAAGAAAAGATTCCAACTTGAATAAATGCAATATCTTGCAATTTCACGTATACCAATGCAATGATTTTATATCTCCAAAGCAAGTAGATTAGTGTCTAGTCAATTGGGTGATGAAATCTCTTGTGTAAGAGCTAGTTTTATTACTTCTCTAGGGGTGTACGCCCTTTTACTCTCTAGAGCAAACAAAACTAGCAAGGTAAATCTAGGAGGGTGTAAGCCCTTTTACTCCTCCTAGCAACCTTTGCTAAAATATGCTTACTCAAGATAAGGGTGGATCTTAGTGGAGGGTGTATGCCCTTATACTCCTCCTAGGGTTTAGACAAGAATAACCATGAAACAAGAAGAAACACTAACAATATGCAGAAATTTCTTACCAATTTCAAGAGATAGCAAGATAAACCCTTCTTTACCAAGAATATTCCACCACAATAGCAAGAACCGGGCATCCAAGAGATAGCTCACCACTTTTTCCTCCAATAGACAAATTGCATCATCCACAAAGCATTCAAGAGAGAGAGATAGAGAAAATTCCCAAGAAGGGCGCAAATTTCAGCCAAGAGAGGTCTAAGCCTCAAGTGAGTTGTGTCCAAATGAAAAAGACAAGGCCTTTATTTATACTAGACCTTGTAAAATTAGTTTGTCCACATAATTTAGGGTAAAACACAAAATAAGGAGGCTGACCTCTTTAATTTGCCCCTTTACAAAATATAATTTGAATTTACAAGATAAGCAAGCCCTAAAAGATGGAATCATCCCTCCTAGGGGTGACGTTTTGGCATAATGCGCAAATCGTTGAGCAAGTTGTGGAAGTCGTTGGGCATCAAAAGGCCTAATCTCCATGGTCCAAGGGTCTTCTTCCATAAAAAATGCCAAATCGTCTTCAAGTCACCAATAACCATCAAACCCTAGCCCCCAGATGAGACGTCATGCCCTAGAAAGTGATGTTTTGAGCCTCCAAGGTCAAACATTGGGCAAGAGGGGGCTAGCTTCCCTTCTACGAGATGTCCTCTCATGCCTCCAAAGGCAATGTTCATCATCTATCTTGTCCCAAGGCGTGGGGTATGGCATCCACTCTATGGGCTTCATGCCCCCAAGAAGGCCTATTATCGCGCAATTTCTACTTGTCCCAAAGAGAAAGGCTAAAGGAGGGCAAATTTGCATAACAGGAGGTTGTCCTATCACTGCCACCTTAATAAGACACCTCTTTCTATTTAGGGATGATAGCCCAGGGGAGACGTCCCTGGTGACCTGGGGGTTTGAGAAGGCAAAGGTTTAGATATCAAGAAAGTTATTCCCTCTCACAAGTCACACCGATCAAAAAGTCCCAAAGTTTTAGTAAATGAAGCAATGATATGCTTAAGGGTACCTGCCCAGAACAAAGCAACAAAAAAACACTATCTTTTGCAAGTACAATTTGATGTTAGTGCTTCATAAAACCTTGGACTTGTCAATGAAAGCAACAACTTGATAAAAGATGAAGCAAACAGAAATCTATAACAACAATGTATATATATAAATGGCTTCACAATCAATGCCTTAAATTAGCTTCAAAATGACCAAAAATGATAATCTAATAATAGCACTATGCTAGCATTTCTCGGAAGCTAAAGAGGCAATGTAAAAATCAACTTTGTCAATTGCTTTTAGGAGCTTTTATTGCTGTAATATATGGCTGTAGCTTACTTTTGTAACAGCAGCAAGAAGGTTAGTGAATTAGTCTAATATAGGGTTAGAAAATGTTAGTAGATAGCTTGAGGTAAAAGTTTTGAGGGTTGTTCTCATCAATCAATCAAACATAAGGTCTAGATCAGTGTCTTTAGGTCTAATGGAGTCACTTTCAGGAGAAACAATTTTGAAGGAATCAAATGATAATGTATGAGCTAAGGACAAAGAAGGATGATGGTTGAGGTGTTGGTAACCCAAGGCCTCAGTCAACAAACCTTAGAAGGAAAACAACTACTAGGAAGTAGGTAACCCTAGGCCCTAGCGATTTTCCTTTTTCTTTAGCTCAAGCTTGAATTAAATAATGGCTTTATGAAGCAAATGATGCTAGAGTGCTACAATGGTAAGTCTCTAGCACAATGCTTCAAAGGATAGGCTTTCTAGCACAATCTAGTAGGTGAAGAGCTATTAAGACAAGGACAATAACATGTGCTTGATCTCCTAGGGTTTTAAGTTAGCAATTTCATAATCTTGGAAAAATGCAAAGTAAATGTACTATAACCATTCAAAGTAAAAAAGAATTGCAGAAATTCACTTACATCCACCAAGAATAATCTAGCAATTAGCCTAGTTGAAGACATTCAACCAAGAAAAATGCCAAAAACACCAATATAAGCCTCCTCCAAGAGTTGCACACCACTTAATTTCAGCCAAAGAGCCTTAAAGGAGCCGAATTTCAGACCTCACTTAGTGAGTGAATGAATGATGATAAAATACAAGGGGGAAATCCCCTATTTATACAATGAAAATGACCTTTAATTACAAACTTAGGTCAAAAAGGCCGACATGGCCAGTTTACATGAGAAAATCCAATTTTACAGAAATTTGTCAAACAAAACCCTAATCTAAGCTTTTTCAGGTGACGTCATGCCCCTCCTAGGGTGACATTAGCTTCCTTGCTGGAAAGTTGGCCCTCCAAGTGGAACGTTGGGGTTCAACACCCCTATGGAACTGCCACATGTGCCAACCAATGTTGTCCTCAAGCCGGGGGCCTCGACTAGGTGACGTCAAGGCTCTAAATGATGACGTCAAGGGCCTTCGAGGGCCAACATCATGGTGGGAGGGCAAGACCCCCCTGGGTCTAGGCTTGCCAGGCTGTCTCTGGTGGAACGTCCTCCTCTCTCTCCGGTGAAAGCGCTGGTATATGTCTGCCCCTTGTTGGGGTCTCAGCATCCATCTAGTGGGATTTTAGCCCTATGGAGATCCGAGCTAATCATCTCCCCATGTGTACGTGTCCGTCAGGCATGGTCCTGCAACAACAATAAGTACGCCCTCCATGGGCTCATAAGTCACAGGGATCATAGCAATGTCAATCACATCTAATAATCAAGTTATATAAACATGTGCACAAAACCCCCTTTTCCCAGACAAGTGCTCAAAGACATTATGCTATTCTACAAGCCAGGTTTGGAGAGGGTTTCAAGACGTCCTATTGGGCTAATTCTCCTTAGATGTGGGATGTTTCCAGATGAAGAACAATCTAGGCCATGTAAGTGCATGAGATGGTATGGGGATGTTTGGGCAATGGGTGCAGTGATGACAGGGAAATGTATGGCTTACCTGTGGGTGCCTTTGAAGACGATGAGTTGCACCTTGTCATGGATGCAAGTGTTTCCAAGGCCATTCAATACCTTTTTACCTTTTTATTTTATTGCGTTTTCTTTCAAGAGAATAGTTGGGGGACATTGCCCTGGCGTGGTGACCAGTGGTGACAGTGTTACCCACAAGCATTTCACGGAGATGACAAGGTTGGCTCGTGATGAGAGCCCATTTCTCCTGGCTATGCTACCAAGAGCCACTATCCTGGCGTGGTGACCAGTTGAATGGTAGTGCCATACCGCTACATGCCCATGGACCTAATAGGCCGGCTCGTGATGAAACCCCCTATCTTCCAACTAGGTCTTGAGTTTATTTATTTTATGGGTCCCTCCTTTTTCTTACTAAGAAGCCTTTGATTTCTTCGGGTCCCTCTTGTTTCTTGCTGAGAGGCCTTTTATTGCCTTCTCGGGGATCCCTGGGCGAGGCATCTCTAGGTTTCATTTTTATGACTTTTATCTTTTACCAGTTGCTTTTACCTTCTGGGCCTTTAGCCCCTTTTTCCCTCAAGATAAGGTGCAACCCCACAAACAGATCATCCTAATGCCCGGACTAGGGGAATGGGACAGGTGAGCGGGAGATAAGATGAAAAGTAATGATATGATGGGAGCGGACGATGGCTCTTCAAAAATCCCCCCGATGGCAAACCAAAACCTATAGGTATAGCCTTGCTAGGACACCCTGTCAATCCCCCCAACCATGGTCAAGTGGGTTAATGTAAGATCCAAGCAGTTGTTAGAAATAAAAGGAGTAAGATGCATATATCTAAAGGTTATAATGATCAAAAGTGACACATACCATGATACCTGGACCAATTACCTCATAGAGCAAGAGTCTTCTCCGATACAAGTCCAAGCCGAAGGTGATGGATGCTGCTACTGCTGACAAGACGAGTCTGATGAAAAAGAAGAAAGATGGGCCCTCCAGGGCTATGCTCAGGTCAATCCTGCTCTCGGTACTCCATGTCTAGGACCTATGGGCCTCGAGACATGATCTCCTAGTTATCCCATGAAATCAGGGATAACATGGACCCTACTCATTTAATTTGTGAGAGACAAATTAAAAGGTGACTTTTTGAGACTTAGGGAAAGTGGGTGAATAAAGTGATTTTATCTCCACCGTTGATCTCATCTAATCTCAACCATTAGATGAGATGACTCTTGAGATTCCCTCATGAGGTCGACTAGGGTAGGAGGGCGCACCCATTGTTGGGTAGTTGAATCATTTTTGAGAGAGCAAAAGAAGGAGGTCGAGCTTGAGAAAGAGAGGAGGCATTTGCAGAGTTAGGGCACACACTTCAAGGCTAAGAGATAGCACGTACTTCAAGACAGCAGACAACATTTAATACAGTCCGTACAATACGGATTTGTTGAGGCCGTAGAGCCATTAATGTGCACAAAAATTGAGGAGGACAATAGCAGCAATTTCTGAGAAGGTTGGCACATTCCAAGGTAGCCACATATCATTTATTGGCACAAAAATCAAGGAACCTGCGGGGCACGATTTTCTGGAGAAGAAAATCCATACAGTCCGTATGGACTTGCATAGTTTTCGAGGGCCGTACAGTTCAGATTTTCTTGGCACATTTTTCGAGGGCCGTATAGTTTAGTACTCCAATGTAGGAGAGCCCAAGAGACAGTTCAGAGAGAGCAGAGCACCAGAGAGGCTTGGGTCCTACTTGGCGATGGTGACGAGCATCACATATGCAGAGCCCAAGACATTTGCACAGGCAGTTGAACAACAACTTTGGTGAGAGGCCATGTTGGATGAGTATGACTCCATTATGCGCAATGATGTATGGGAGGTGGTGCCGAGGCTAGAGGGGAAGTCAGTTGTGACTTCTAGATGGTTGTACAAGACCAAATATGTTGCAGATGGCAGCATAAAGAAACACAAGGCCCAGTTTATGGCGCGTGGATTCTCTCAGGTAGAGGGAGTTGATTTTGATGAGACATTCACACCAGTTGCGAGATACACTTCCATTCGGAGTATTATTTCCATAGCGGCAGAGATAGGTTGGAGGATACATCAGATGGATGTAAAGACCGCATTTTTCAATGGCTTTATTGAGGAGGAGGTGTACATTGAGCAGCCACAGGTGTTCAAGGTGTGTGAGAGAGAGTCTCACGTGTGGCTTCCGAGAAAGGCACTGTATGGTCTGAAGCAAGCTCCCAAAGCTTGGTATTCGAGTATTGACTCATATTTGCTTCAGATGGGATTTGAGAAAAGAGATGTTGATCCTAACATCTATTACATCATTAGAGGTGAGGACATGCTTATTCTCATTTTGTATGTGGATGACTTGTTCATCATGGGAGCGGAGCATCTCATAGTTGAGTGCAAGCAGGGTCTTGCATCAGGGTTTGAGATGAGTGACATCGGGTTGATGCACTATTTCTTGGGCATGGAGGTATGGCAGGAGGAGGGTCACATCTTCTTGGGACAGGGGAAGTATGCTACAAACATTGTGAGTAGGTTTCAGATGGAGGACTGCAGGCCTATGTCGACACCCATGGTCACCAACTGGAAGAAGCTTAGCGCTTCATATTCCCAGTTGGTGGATGCTACAGGATATAGACAATTGATCGGATCGTTGATGTATCTGGTCAACACTCGACCAGATATTTGTTTTTCCGTGAACACTCTCAGCCAGTACATGGTGGAGCCAAGGAGTGTTCACTGGATTGAGGAAAAACATGTTTTGAGGTACATTGCAGGTTCAGTGGATTATGGCTTGGACTATGTCAGAAGGGATGGAGTGAGTTTGATTGACTACACAGACTCAGACTGGGCAAGATATGTTATTGACAAGAAGAGCACCTCAGGGTGTTGTTTTGGGTTGGGGTCAAGACTTGTTTCCTAGTACAGCCGGAAACAGAAGTCAGTTGCTTTGAGTTCAACCGAGACAGAGTATATGGCGGCCAGTTAGGCCAGTTGCGAGGCCATTTGGCTTCGTAAGTTGCTGGTAGGATTATTTGGTCAGGAGTTTCCTCCGACTGTCATTCACTGCGATAATCAGAGTTGTATCAAGCTCTCTAAGAATCCAGTATTCCATGATAGGTTGAAGCATATAGAGATCAGATACCACTTCATCAGAGATTGGGTTCAGCGAGGGGCAGTACAACTTCAGTACATTCTAACTGACAAGCAGGTTGCAAATATTCTCACCAAGGCCTTGCCAAGGGGCAAGCATGTCTACTTCAGAGAAAAGATGGGCTTGGTGAGAAACACTTTTCTCGGTAAGAGGGAGTGTTGAGTTCTAGTGTACCAAGGGAAGTGGTCCCCTTGTGGTTATGGGTCTCTAACCACAAGTGGGAAATACATTGGGACTACGTGCCTTGTACTTTATGTCTAATTCCACTTTGACTTCACTTAAGTCAAAAAGTTGGAATTTTGTCATTTAAGGCAAAAGTGACTAATTATTCACTAAGTGGATGAATGAAGGAACATAAAGTGAACTTAGGAAACTTAACCCAAAGTGGGTTTTGAGTTGAGATACTTTTGGAGAGATCTCAACCATGGATTAGAGATGGCTTGGAGTGATCCTAGCCATCCAATCATAGGTTTCCTTATGAATGGTTCAAAACAGGCGCAAAGGCCTAAGGAGGCTCATTCATTCATTTGCTCACTTGGAGAGTTTGAGAGAGAGCATGGAGATGAGGATGGAGGCATTAGTTGAGGGAAGCTTGGGCACCTCCTTCCATTGAGGACTTATGGAGGCTTGGACCCTCTTTATTTTTTGGTGGTTGTTCTTCCTTGGAGGAGGGCGCACACATAGCAAGCACTAGCTACAGTTGGACAATCACAGATTTGTTTGTTTCAGTGGAGAGGTAGCACACAACTGCTTGTTTGTGTGCAAGGGTTTCTTCATCTGAGGTTAGAAAGTCAAGGACGCATTGTTTCAGTGAGATAGAGAAACAAGGGAAGAGGGCGCACTAAGCTTGGGCGCATTTCTCTTCTTGGAACTCCAAAGCATCTTGAGAGGAGTTGCTATTGTATCAGGTTCATCATATTTGTATTCTTGTTGTATCTCATGCTTTAGACACCATTTATATATACTTTCATTCTAAATTGGTTTTCCCTGGGGGGGTTTTATCCAGGGTTGTGTTGACCAAAAATAATTGTGTCCTAAATTTCATGCATGCTTAGTTTTGTAGATCGTCATTTTAGAGTTGTAAAGATCTAGAGGAGTGTTACTTCTTTTGAGTTATATTGCATGTGCTAACCACCGGTTCGAAAACACTTGCAAGGGCACCTCAAAGGACACTTCACCATAAAAATTATGAACAGAAAAGTACTTGACTGTTTGCTGTCCTAAAACAGCAGCAAAGGACAGTTTTGGAGATTGAACTTAGAGCCCAACAAGAGGTCAAAGACAGACCTGTTGGGCAGCCTCATAGTACCTCAGTTTTCTTCATATTAAGCAAGTGTATTCTTTTTTGTGAGCCGCTAATTTGATTTAAAACAAGGAAATCACTAGATAACAAGATACCTAGGTGCCAGAGTAGGAATTTCAACATGTAGTCCACTACAAACCTTCCTAGGGTTTATAAGAAAGGATTTATTCAAGAAAAATGTAAGGAAAATGCACCTTCACCACTTGATAAGCGCATTTGCACTTAGTACATCGAATAAATAAATCTATAAAGACTTAAATAGCACACTTACTAGGTAAATCCTTGCTCATCCATAAAACCCTAACCATGTGGCATCAATCATTCATCAAACTTGAAAAATCATCGACAATTAGTCCCCTCAATAAAGGCACATTAGTCTTCCATCCATAGCACAAATCCAAGACAAAAGTACTCCAATAAATTTCAAAAATTTCAGACTTGCTAAGAGATTTCTCCCCCAATCCAACTATGAGAAAATTAGACGAAGTGCCTCTCTATTTATAAGGAGAGAGGCTCAACTTCCTTGTACATCAAGGTATTAATTTCTTAAGTGAAATCCCCTATTCTGACCTATGGAGGGGTTTAAAACAGTGTTGAATATATCGGCGTTATATCGGAAATTTCGGATGTGTTGCCGACATTTTCACCTGGCCGAAATTTTCTTCCGAATATTTCGCGAAACTTCCGAAATTTTCAATGTGTCGCGACACATTCACTAACTCGCGACATTTTCTCAATGTGTCACGAGTCGATGGAATATGTCGGCCTGCTTAAATTTTTTTGCAAATAAAAAGCGCGTGAGGTGTTTTACTAAAATTCTTAAAGTGACATTCTCCTTTATCTTTCATTTTCATCCTTTTACTTAAATTTTTAACATTACCATTAATTGTTTCAGGATGTTTGAGAGTGGTTCCAACCTCATTGGACTTCATATGGAGAAAGTAGAATTTTAGG
>SNQJ01S0029823.1:64009-85052 GCA_010110895.2 Picea sitchensis
AGTCCATACTCCACTGTACCTCTCAAGTATTGGAGCACATGCTTCACTAATATCCAATGGACCTGCCTTGGCTCCACCATGAACTGACTCAAGGTGTTCACACAAAACATGTATTTGCCTGGTTTTGACCAAATACATAAAAAAATTTATCCGTTGCCTATATACCTTGCGATCCACCAACTCTAAATTTGAAGTGACAACCTTATTTAGATTGGTAACCGTAGGTGTAGCCATTGGTTTATATTCCAGCTTCATCTTGAATCTCCTCAAGATCTCTACTTTGTACTTCCCTTGACCAAGGAAGATCTCTCTTGATATCTTCCATACCTCTAACCCTAAGAAATAATGCATTAAGCCAATGTCCCTCATCTCAATCTTCATAGCCAAATCTACTTTGCACCTTGCTATAAGATCCTTTACACCTATGAGAAGCAAATCATCCACGTACAACACCAATATAAGTGGATCAGACCCAATAAGTATGAAGTACAAGTTAGGATCCACTTCACTCTTAGTAAATCCCATACTATGCAAGTATCCTTCAATCCTAGAATACCATGCCCTAGGTTCTTGTTTGAGTCCATACAAGGATTTCTTAAGCCTACACACATGAGACTCCCTTCCATGTACTTCAAACCCCTAAGGTTTCTTTATATATAATTCTTCCTCAATGATCATGTTGAGGAAATTTGTCTTCACATCCATCTAGTGAATTTTCCACCTCATAAATGAAGCAATACACATAACAATTCGAATAGAAGCATACCTGGTGAAAGGAGAAAATGTCTCCTCATAGTCCACTCCCTCACTCTAGGAGAATATTGTCGCAACGAACCTCACCTTGAATTTCTCAATGCTTCCATATACACCATTCTTGATATTGTACAGCCACCTAGAACTCACAACTGACTTCCCCTCCAACCTCGACACTATGTCCCAAACATCATTCCTCATGATAGGTGTACTCCTTTTCCATGGAATCCTGGCAAACATATTGATCCGTCGCTTCTTCAAAACTAGAAGTTTCAACATTAATGATGCTACTCATAAGCACCATATAGTTTAGAAACGTTTTCAGAGGCCTTCTTTCTTTGACTGCATGCCTAGGAGCCTCACCAACATCCCTCAATGTCTGCAATAGCCACCTACGTCTCCTAACATAATTGGAATGGGATAACTCCTCCTCCCCACCTAAAGTATGACTCCCTTAAATGGAAATTGTTGACTGCTACTCATCCTTGAGAGCTTGTTTCTCCGCATCTTCTATAACTGCTGATGACTCCTGAGATTTCCTAGATGCTAAGTTCTCCTTGGATTTAATATCTTTGCTGACAAATTTTTTTTGTTGCACTAGTATGCAGATCCTATAAGCGTTTTAGGTCTCACTGTACCCCACAAATATACCCTTTTGTCCCGAAGGCTCCAACTTCGTCTTGTTCTCCACATGCACATTATTGTAGATTGGACAACCAAAGATCCTCAAATGTCCTATCTTGGGCTTCACCCCTAAGAATTCCTCCTCAGGAGTCTTGTCCCCCAATATCCTATGTGGACTCTTGTTCTACACGTATACTTTCGTGTTACACATCTCTTCCCAAAGAAACATATGCAACTCCTGGTCATGTATCATAGTCCTAATAGAACTGGTGATGGACCTATTCTTTCTCTCCACAACCCCATTTTGTTGAGGGTTGTACGAGACTTTCAACTCCCTCTTGATCCCTACCTCTTTTTAGAAATCCTTGAAGTCATTTGAGGTGTACTCTCCTCTATTATCTGGCCTCAAGACCTTGATATTATTTCCTCTCTGGTTCTCCACCTAATCTCTAAACTCTTGAAATCGATTGAAGACCTCATCCTTGGTATTCATAAATAAGATCCAGGTTCTTCTAGAAAACTAATCAATTAACGTCACATAGTACGATGCTCCCTGCACTGATTCTACTAACATCAACCCACTAACATTTGAATGTATAAGATACAATATCCCCTTGGACCTACTCTCGTTTCTTGGAAAAGAAGCTTTGATTTTCTTTCCAAGTGCACACTCTTTGCACACTCCCTGCTACTCAACACCGAACTTTGGAAGACCTGTAACAATCCCCCTTAGAATTGACAATGCCCTGTAGTGTAGGTGTCCCAACCTCCTATGTCACAGGTCACATAGATTGTCACTATCATGTACCAAATCCTGAAGAGGATTTCCCTACAACCTGTATAAATTTCCCTTTCTAACTCCAATGACCATTGTTGTGTCTGAGCTAGCTTTCTCTAGACATATGAGTACTTTCCCTCTCTGGAAAGTAATGGAAAAACTCTTGTCCTGCATAGCCTAGATTGGGAGAAAGTTATTATTTGGTCCTGGTACATGAATTACATCCTAGGCATCAAACAAACCTCCTAATTCAAGATGGAACAAGATTGTTCCCTCTCCCTTCACTACATACTTGGAATCATCACCAAGCTCCACATGAATCCCTGAGTCCTTTTCCGTTAGACTACTGAATATCTCCCATGCTTCTRTCATATGAMGAAATGCACCATTTTCCAAGTACCACGCATTCCTGACAGTTGTGTTGGTAGAAAGGCAAGAAACTAGTGAGAAATCCTTCTCAAACTTCGCTGCAAATTTATCTAGTTGCATCTTTGTTGAAGCTACTGCCTGCRTCTTTCCTCTTCCCTTATTCTTCTCTGGACACTGAGATGCATAATGGTCATTCTTACAACATGAGAAACACTTGATTTTACTCAATTCCTTCTTCCCCATCTATTGTGTTCCTCCATCATTGTTACCCTTCTTGCTAGAACCATTTATTTTCCCTTCCTTGTCTTACTGACAAGGGAAAATTTCTCATCACTACTTCCCTGCTTGTTTCCTTTATATTCCTCTGGAATCTCTTCTTGGACGCAATCATCCCAAAGCCTTTTCCAATGTGGGAGTTTTTCTTGAGTGAAAAATCCCTTGAAAAATGGTTCCCAATACTTGGGAAAACCATTCAATGCCAGATGTCATCCAATTTATCCCCTATGGATGCAAGATGATCATGTACCTGAGTGTTCCTTATGAAATAGCTGGTAACATTGTCAGATCTAGAGATCTGCATAGATCTGAGTTTATTTCTTAAGACCATCTTCCTATTCATGTTAGTGCTATGGAATAATCCCACCAGGGAATCAAACATATCTTTGGTCATCTTCTTATCGGATAAGTGATGAATTAGATGATCCTTCACTGAATCCAAGATTATTCGCTTAGCTTTAATCTCTTTCTTGTGAGATGCCAAAGCTTGCATATCTGTTGGTGGAACAACTACTTTGTCCACTATATCCCAAAGGTCATATTCCTTCAAATCCAAAGTAACTCTTCCATTCCAAGATAAGAAGTTATATGCTCCATTTAATCTCTCTTCAACTCTCATACTTGTTTCCATCCCTTACACCTGATAAACTTCCCTTGAAATAACATGATGTTGAAATTGCCCTTGTATTGACGTGTGCGATCATGTACTTGTCTGTTACTACTGAAACTCACATATGTACATGATTGTTCTTACTTAAACCTACATACAACACTCTACAACTACAAACCCTAGTTCTTCTTCAATATGCCTCTTTCCTTGAAATCCAACCCTTTATTTATGATTGTTGGTTATAGATCCATTGAGATCTCCTTGCAGATCTGATATATATGCTTCTAACTACTATAGATTTGAAATTTGGCTTCGTCTTAGAGTGAGTACTCTGAAACCCTGTTGAAGTTTCCACTCTGAAACCTAGGTATTGTTATCCCCAGTTCCTAGGGATAACTAAAGAGATGATGTCTCAAATCCCTCAGGTTGCATACATGGAATACCGAGATACGACTTGACCAACAATGTCCACTTGCATAGATAGAGGCCCACTTCACCACCATAGATCTCATGTTCATCATGAGGGCATACACCACCTCACCTAGCTTCTGGAAGACATTGGGTCTTTCTCCATGATGTACAAGTCAATTATTATGGTGAGTATCATTTCAATATTTGAGGCATTTGAGTTTGTTGCATGTAAAACTGCTTTTGATTATGTAACGTCTACTTGGAAATTATTCTCTTTTCCTTGTTTCACCTTGGTGGTTGACATTTCCCCCTAGTAAGTGGTCACCCTTAGGGATAGGTTTTATACTTGGATATCCACTTGACATGACATCATGCCATTCCCGACCATACTTGTCACTTTCCATGCTTCATCCCCTCATCTCCTTACCCTTTGGGATTTTCAGGTATATTGACCCAAGAAGGGATTGTCCATCATTTCATGGGAAGAAGAGGTTGAAGGCCCATAGGCTTGTAGCTAAAAAAATATAAGAGCCATTCCTGAACCTTCTATATGATCGCCCAAGAATCCCAAGGACAATGAAATGTCTCTCATAAGAAACTGATGGGATGCGTGAAAAATAACTAATACAAAATTCCAACCAAAGTGGAGCATTTGTGGGCAATGTTTTTTATTCTTAGGTAGAAGCCCCACATATTGTATTCAACTTGGGGAAGCATGATGTGACCACGGTAGAGTGAAGGTGGCGAATCCACTTGAAGGACTTTCCCTGTCCACCCTTGATGATATTTTCATAAAGTTCATCTAGGAAATCCATTGAGGTATTACCCTAAGTAATGGAACCATGGCCTCACATGACTTACCATGGGAATTCCATAAGGTGTACCCTTCTATTGATGTTCAAAATATCCCTGGATATCCAAATAATTGCTCTACAGAGTGGAGGGAAAGTTGACCTAAATTTAATGGTGATCCAACTCTAGGAGTCACCCATGTCTTGAATTATATGAAGTATGTTTCAAGGTTAAATGTGCTACATGAAGATGTCTTTATGAAAATTTTCTTATCTTCACTGGAATCAAGTCAAAGGAGTTGGCTTGCACACTCGTGTAATCCAAAAAGTATCCTATCTTCTACAAAGATCATTGAATAATTTCTAAGGCATTATCGACCAACTACTCATAATTCGCAAAATACTTTCCAAGATCTCAAACATGCTCTTTGCAGAGAATGTTTTCCGGTGAACGACGAGAGAATAGATGAGGAATGGAAAATTGAGGAGGAGTATAATCCACCTATTGTAGTTGAAGAAGAAATTAGTATCAATGATGAAGAATTTGAAGATCTAGTTCAAGCCACCCTAGCCTTTGTTCTTCTTGCACACGAAGACAAAGAGATGGTCATTTTTAGTCACACTAATGGTCTTATGAAAGAAACCTTGGATATGGTTGATGAAAATACAAACACTTTCATACAAACTGGGAGACACACATGGGATTTTGGTCATTTTGTTTTTGATAAAGACCCCATTTATGACATTGAGGGTAGCTCTCAAGCAAAAGGGGTTGAGTTGTCATCTTTAAAAGACTGGTCTTCATGCATATATGATTCATATGTTTGGAAGACTGATGACGATATGATTACATATTTGTTCCATCCATTCGAGGATGACTCGTCGCATCATTTTCATGGTAATTTTCAGTCATCCCTTGGGAGTTGTGATGCAGATCCTTTTGGGGATGCAAAATTGTTCTATGAGGACTTTCAACCACCTTCATCCTCAATTTTAGATGAACACCAGGACGTGACCATCCCAGAGGAATCAAAGATTCATTATACAAAGCACAAGTATTCTCATCTTGGGGATTTTTATGAGGATTTGTAGATGAAGAGGCAACATTTTTCTAGACCTGGTCCCATCCCTTACCTCATTTCTTCTTCTCAGGGAAATCATGGGGTCTTATTGGGATTTTTATCACACAATTTGTAGGTTGTGAAAATCCCGAACCAACCACTAAATGGAGACAACTAAGAGGTCACCTACCCAGTGTCACCTTAGACAGGTGTCCTCGTCACTTTAGAGGTGAGGTAGTCACCTCAGGGGGGGAATCTCAGTGACCCTAGGGGGAATGAGATGGAGAAAGATGAAGATGGAGATGAAGTCCCTAAAGTTCAAATGTAAATGGTATCAAGGTCTTGGAATGAATTCTTGGGAAGGTTTAAGGGTTTCCATATGAGTTGAGTGACCTACCAAGTGTGAATACTTGCCTGTGACACAAGGAAAACCAAGCATATAATGTAATAAGTTATTTTGGACAAGCAAGTTAATCTTGATGTTCCTAATTTGAAGCAACAATAAATGATATATATCAGCTAAATAACGATAACAGAGACTGCAAAATAAGTTCTAAGTGTATGATAGATAAACACGAGATAAAGCTAGTGAAAGCTAGCTCAACTCACCAATGATTAAGCAACAACTTTAGCACAAATAGCAAGGATGAAGAAATTTTTTACCGAAGATATATTATTAGACTTATGGCTGTATAAAAATTGTTACAACAACAGTAAAATCAGCCACTGAAATCTGTAAAGAATCCACCCAATCTTTTCCTTAAACCAAGTAGAACAAGTTGGAAAACCTTTAGCAAATTTTGATGGTTAAATCACAAGTTTAACACCCTGTTTCCCCCAATTTGTAATTAATCATAAAATATGAATTACCATGCTAATGCATGAGGACAATGTAAATGTATTATTGTTTGAGTTGCCAATAACTAACTGTGGGGGTGAAGCCTTGAAAGTACTGGCCATGATATCACTAGGGGAGAGAAATCAGTTAATGAGGCAAGGACCGGTGGTTGAACTACCAACCACCCTCATGAATGGGAGCATGGTCTAGCTGTAGGAAGTCATCCTAAAGTACTGCAGGGTCTGACAGACCAGGTGGACCCTAGCTTCCTTCTAATAGAAGGAAGGTGACAATTATACACACGGAGGCAACAAGAGAGGGGAGACACCAGATGAGGGCGAAAGCTCTCCAACAAATAAAAAACAGAAGGCTACGAGCTTGATGAAAAAAGAGCATCCGAGAAACCTCGCCGAGGACACAACCGAGTGAGAAAGCTCTGAGTTGCAGAAAATAGGACCCGAATAGAAGCTGAAACAGAGAGAGAGAACCCTCGAGAACTGTGAAAATTCCCTGGTGATATCATGGCTTGGCACGGGGGTGGACAGAGTGCTAAGAATGAATGCCTCTGAGCCTATCGTTGGGTGGAAGGATGAACACCCACGGTCAATTGGTTGGCGGCAACTTGTAATAGATAAGTGATTTCTTACCCTGTGTAATTTATCTGTAACTGTGTATGAATCGGCTATACTGTGTATGTTGCAGGAATCGAGCATATTTCTTAATGGATATACGGTATCCCCCTTATTTATTCTTGATTGTATAATTAGTCTAGTGAGAAAGAATATGGTTAGGATAGGTTTTATACCCGTAAAATACTTGTGTCCTATGGTGGCATAAGCCCGAGTCATGAACCGTGCGTTTGTTGACCGTGGACACAGTTTCATGTACGCATGTACACCTTCCTAATCCTTTTGAGTCCCTTGGAGGACGAAGCCTATTAAGCTCAGGAAGGATAGCAAGTTTCAAATGCCGAAAGAGAGTACCCTTTCGTTTGCTAGATGCACGGACAAGATCCTTTCGAAGGATCTGATGTCTGTCACTACCGTTAGATTGGAGAAAGGAACGTCAGTGTTAATGCCACGACCCCTTTTAGCCTTCGCAAGTAGTGAAGGAATCAGGACCGTAGATTCCAAGATCCCTGGGAGTTACCTGGACCGTCCATTTGTAGAGGACATGTGGCTGCCTGTCTGCATTTCGTTTGCTATGCGCATTTCGACACAAGTAAACCAGGAAGAACCCTTGTCTTCGCAAGTCACGAAAGCCTCGTATGTAAAATCCCAAATCAATGTAGAGTGAATAGGTTTCAAGTTTGCCCGGCTTTTTAGAAACCAAGGAGCAAGACACCTTGCCAATGTAGTAAGTCGAGGAAAATCACAGTATAGAAATGCATTGTGTTTACTCTTTGATATTATAGTTCTTTGCATTTCACTTAAAGATAAGAATAATAAGAACAAGATTATTGAGAAATACACATCCACAGAGACACAACATTTTATCTGAGGAAACCCTCTAGGGAAGAAAACCCAACAAAACTTCCTTATCATAGAAGCTTATACAAATGTTCAAGAGATAAACTCAACCAATACAGAAAAATCCTCCTCCAAAGTCATACCCTTCTTCTTCTTTTACCAACTTCAATGTCCACCTTGCCTCATAAGAATGAGAAAGTGAAGTGTGAGTTAGAAGTGAGACGCTAGCCTATTATTACTAATCGGACTTGCGTGTGAAGAGTCACCATCACAGCGGTAGACCTCTCTCACTGGGTGGTGAAATCCACCTTTAATTAAATCTGGCCCTTTCATTTAAGCTGTTGGGGCCGACTTCTTGTCTTTACATTCTCTCAATTGTCCGATGACCAATCCATAGGGGATTTGGTCCGTATACAATTACAGACTTGATTAATCCTCCAATGGGGATTAATCTAATAATAAAATAATAATAATGACATGATTAATCCACAATGGGGATTTAATCCAATAACAAAATAATAAGAATGCTTCGCAGTTACATTATTTCAACAAATCCGAATCAATGTAGAGTGAATAGGTTTCAGCGTTTCGGTACCCGAAAACCCAAGAACAAGACCCTTGTCTTCGCAAGTCACGAAACCCCAGTATACGAGAATTCTGAATCAGTGTGGAGTGAATAGGTTTCGGCCTTTCAGCACCCAGGAAACCAAAAAGGAAGACCCTTTTGTTCGCAAGTCCTTGAAATCCCGGATGTCGAAACACCGACGCGCTCTGTGGTAGAAATGAGTCGTCTCGAAAAGGTCTGGACCGTCCATTGGAGGAGACACGTGGTGAGTGGTCAGAGTTCAGGAAGAGCTCGAAAGAATATGGACCATTGGATCAAACTTCCTGAGTTTTGGATCTCGTACAGAACATAATAATATATCAGAGTTCGGGGTTTGTAGAGGGAAGGGGACAACAGTTCGTTGTTCTCTTGAGTCCCGAAAGCCGACGGCTCGGGCGGACAGGTGGTACATCCCAGAACAAGGGTCACGTGGAGTTGACAGGTGGCGTGTTCTCGTCACAAAGAAGGAGTCAACACCCCGTTAGTCTATATCGTGTTTCAGGGTTCAACATTCTGAAAGGTAAGGAACACTTGCAACAGGAATTGCAAAGTCACAAAACCCGAAAGAGATAGGCGCTGAGACTTGCGCCCTACCCGGAGGTCACATGACACAGAGACAAAGGTGGAATCGAATACCTTAGCCCATTTCAGATTTCGGGGTTTTGGAGAGTCGAAGACTTGACTCTCTTGCATTTGAACTCTCGGTTACCGAAATACCAATACGACCAATACCGTCGGATCAGGGGGAGACTTGCAACTATCGATCTCCTTGAATGTAAGATTTCGGGTTTCAGCGTTTGCAGATTCGAAAGACTTGACGCGCTCGTATCACTGAGTCATGAAATGCGAAAAAGGCACCTAGTTTGTTTGGTGTGTGGTCATAACCAACGATCACATGGAAGTGGACAAGGGGGAAGAGCTAGCCTGTACTAGGCCCCAGTAGGACAGGAGGGATTCTGTCCCTCGAGAAGAGGCAGAAAATTTATTATGCCATAGTGGGTATGTTAAAAATTGGTATCAGAGCATGGTTACAACACTTGGCCTGGTTGGGATCATGTACGAGTCGCGTAAAGGAATATTGTTATCTGCATTTTCTCTTTAAGAAGAAAGACCGCAGAATGAAACTGTAAATTGGGAAGTTCTTTAACCCCTCTGTTAAGATATGGTAACTACTCTTATAGGAGTAGGAATTCGTTGATCAATATTACTGATAAGACATGAAGAGTGTGAATAACAGAGGTGAATAAATTGTTCTATGAAGTTGCATGAGCCAAACAAGGACGGGAACTGAGTTGTTCTATTTTAGTGTAACGATGGCTACCTACTCCAGCGGTAGGGTCTCTTGCAATTGAGATGGTTGTTTAGGTAAGAATTAAGATTCAAGTGAAGAACTCCTTCATGATTTGGGAAACCTGGTAAGGACTGGTAGAATCCTTAGAAATTTATAATTCTTTGCATTATTAGTAGTTCATTATCCATGATCTTGAAGTAGAGATTGGAATGTGCTTTACTCTTGGTAAAACCCAAGCAAATCAAGAAACTATCTATCTGACCATACCAAGCTCACGGGAGTTTTGCCTCAATCCATTATAAGACTTTTCTTCAATCCGGCGGATATGGGACTTCCTGTCTTCAACCTCAAATCCTTGGGGTTGCTTTATATACACTTCCCGATAATACCATTCGGAAAATATCCGTCTATCTGGTTCAACTTCCATTTCATCTTGGCGACAAGATCTATAATGGTTCTGATCAGTGTATCTGGCTACCGGGGCGAATGTCTCTTCATAGTCCAATGCCTTCCTTCTAGGAGAAAATCCCACTGGCTGACAAATCTTGCTTTATATTTCTCAATACTTCCATAAGTAGCATGTTTTATTTTGAAGGAGCCGTCGTAGGATACCCCATCTTTATTCTTGGTGGGAACTATTTTCCTTACTTCGTTCTTCATTATAGATCGATTATTCCTCGTCATGGCATCTTCCCATTCCTTCTTACGGATGGCCTCTTCAAACATGTAGGTTCCTCATCAAGTAAATTGCACATCAAAGCCGTGTGGCTGGAGAATGGCTTTGGTCTTTCACTTGTCTCGTGGTTCCTATGGGAACTTCCAGCACTTCTCTCCATATTGTATAAGCTCTTTTTTCCCAAGTAGGCTTTCTTTTTATGGGAGAAGGTCATCTGAGGGTTCTTGAACCCATTATATCATGGTCTTCAGAGTCTCCTCATCCGAGGGGAAATATTACTTCCATACGAGGTTCTGCGACTTTGGAACTTCTCTCCGCGGATTACACGTAATCCACGAGTTTACAGTTCCTCTTCACATATACCCTCTTCAAGGCATCTTCTCGATTTCTTAAGTCACTGACTTCTTCATCAGGTCCGTCTACTGATCTCAATATGGTGGTGACAGGTATGTAGATTTTGAAGAGCCTTGGATACCTCCTGATTATCCCACAAATATTCCCTTATTTCGGAGGGCAATTTCTTTTGGGGTCTTGAACTCAATTGTGCTATGGGATAATTGGTTCCACACATAAGCGTACTATCAACATACGCCCATAAGCACATAGGAGAATCTTGATCTTCACAGCTTCGTATGGATTACGTTCTTTCCAACAACACCCGTTTTGTTGGGGATTGTAGGGAGTGATTAGTTCCCTCTTGATCCCGAAATCTCTGCTGACTCCTGAACTCCTTGGTATATTCTCCTCCATTATCTGGCTTTGAGTATCTTAATATTTCTTTAGGAAAGATTCTTTATCAAACTTTGAATTCATGATCTTGTTGAATACTTCAAATATATCCAGTCTTTTATGAGAATAATCCATTAATGAATGATACATAAGTATACATACCAGTGATATTTAGGACGTGTGATCAATACATGTTGAATGGGACAGGTTCCAATACTTCACCGCTTTATTGTCTCTCTTCGAGGAAGGGTTCTTGATGTTCTTCCCTTGCATCCATATGCGCCTTCATGATCACCTTTAGTTACAGTAGGCTTTGTGACAACTTTGCATATGTATGGTAGCGCCTTGTAGTTGATGTTAAGCTAATCTTCTAGAGTTCCATGTATTCTTCAATAGCATGGGTCATGAAAACTACGGGTGACCCACCTTCTTCTTTCCACCGATGATTGCTTCATTTATGATTTCTTCTTTATCACGTTTCCTTTTGCAACCTTCACTGTAGATTCCTCAGGGTTATCACCTTTGACTTGAAACAAGGTCAACAAACAACAAACAAGAATAATATCCTTCTTGAATGGTATACGTAATACGAACAATCATCATAGTAGCTCTTTTAGAGTTTATTACTTATAATTTATCAAAGTTTAAAGGTAAGGAATAAAATCTGATAGGGGTCCTCTGTAGATGTTGTGATCAAGCATTCTTCAATGGCAATCCCGGAAACTAACAAAAAGTTTCTCCTAGAGGAGGTGTTAGTCATCAAACAAATTATTCTCACATTTTATCAGAATTATAATACTTACGATGATTGCTATCTCAACCAAAGTCATTAACTTGTCATGTGTGTACCTTTGAATCTTGATTAAATCAAACCTAGAGTCTTGTCCTCAAGTCGCGAGTGCTTACTTTTCTTCAGTCTCCTTCACTCAAGTGATGGTGCTTTCTTCAACCTATCTTAAGTACTAAGACAATACACTAACTTGACAAAGATTGAGTTGGAGGATAAGCTTTATGATCAACTCTCAATCCTTCTGGTGTTGATCATAGCTTCAACCTTTAACCTCATCAAGATAATTTCACCAACAAACTGGTGCATATTAGAATAATCACACGGGTTGTATCATTCCTCACAGATGTGTTGGATCTTGAGATCATGCAGATCTATAATGAAAAGATCCTTCTCCTACAAATACTCTTTAGGGTTTAACCATTAACCATATGTGAGTACATACCCTCGGATAGCATTTGCAGGTGAGTGGCTCACATCTGGTAGCAATGGTAATCATTGCAAAAACTTCAAGAGTGATTGAAGCTGGTTCTGAACAGGCTGCAAGCTGTGGTGTTACCAGGCGCAACTAGTTAAAGGGCTAGTACAAGCTGCAACAGGGTTTTATGACGAAACCATGAATTTTCAAACTTCAAATTTTAAAATCGATCAAGGGGATAGATCTTGGTGAGTATCTTGTGATTATTACTCGAATTTCGAAAATCCAAATTTACCCCTTCAAATCTACTCTACAGATTTCTGGACTGGTACCTCTTGTACTTCTGGTACACTGGTACAATGGTACTTCTGGTACTCTAGTAATTCTCGTACTTCTAGTACTCTGGTACTACTCATACTCTGGTTTTCTAGTTTTCTGGTACTTTTGTGAAACTAGGGTTTCACTTTCGGAGAGATCAACTGCGAAAATGTCATCTAGAAGGTGCCAAAATGATCCTTGGGGGAGGCATACTTTCTATGGTGCTAGAATGGTGAAAATCTCGCACAAAACCCTAATTTTGGGCCCCAGTAACAATGATGTTTTTCTCTTGCAGATTGTGTTTCTTTAGGTTGAAACACGATACCATGTTAATGTTTTATCGATAATGGACCTTTGCATTTCACAAGATTAAAGAGCATAATGAAAAGATCGAAATACCCATCCTGAGACACAACATTTATCACAGAAACCCTCTGGGGAAGAAACCGGCCAAAAATTCCTTATCGCCAGAAAGCATACAAATGTTCAACGGATAACTCAGCTGTCTGAAAATCCTCCTCTGAAGATGCGCCACCCTTCTTCTTCTTTTACCAACTAGAAATGTCACCTTGCCTCATAGAACATGAGCAAGTGAAGTGTGAGTTAAATTGGCTTCTTCTCTTGTTATACTAATCTGTACGTGTGAAGAGTCACCATCTGGCGGGGCCGACCTCTCACACTAGGTGAGTAAAATCCACCTTTAATTAAATCGGCCCTTTCATTTTAGCTGCTGGGGCCGACTTCTTAATCTTTACATTATAATTGTCCAGATGACCAATCATAAAAGGGGATTTGGTCCTTATACAAATGCCGACTTGATTAATCTCAATGGGGATTAATCTAATAATAAAAATAATAATAATGACATGATTAATCCACAATGAGTTTAATCCAATAACAAAATAATAAGAATGCTCTTAGCGGTTACATTATTTCAACAAATCCCGAATCAATGTAGAATTGAATAGGTTTGTTTTGGTGCAGAGCCAAGGGCAGAACTAGCAATATTACATAGATCACGAAAGCGTTATCACGAGAAATTACGAATCGGGTGTAGAGTGAATAGGTTTGTTTATTGAGAAACAAAGGGAGATCCTAAGTTTTCATAGAGTCATGAAATCCGGTCTTTCGAAACCTGGCTACGTGGTAGAAAATTAAGTCTCGAAAAGGTCTGGATACATCCATGGGAGGAGCCTGGCGTGGTGAGTGAGTTGTCGAGTTGAGGAAAACTCTGAAAATGGACCATTGGATCCAAATACCCGAGTTTTGGATCACCATTACAGAACACGGCAATTAGAATTCGGGGTTTATAGAGAGAAGGGGACAACAGTTCACTGTTCTCTTGAGTCCAGCCGGCTGACTCAGTGACAGTGTACATCCCAAAACAAAGGGTCGATGGAGTTGGCCGGGTGCGTGTTCTCGTCCTGAGGGAAGAGTCAACACCTGTTTATCTATATGTCCGTTTGGGGTTTGGCATTTGAAAGGTAAGGGAACACTTACAGCAGAGTGCAGTCCTTGAAACCAGAAAGAGATAAGTAGCTGAAGACTTAAGCCCTACCGGAGTCATGACACAGAGACAAAGGTGGAATCGAATACCTTAGCCATTTCAGATTTCGAGTTTGGAGGTGAAAGACTTGACTCTCTTGCATTGAACTCGGTTACCGAAATACCGATCTGGCCGGGACCGTCGGATGGGGAGACTTGTAACTATAAGTCTCCTCGAGATGTAGATTCGGGTTTTGAGTTTTAAATTCGAAATACTTGACTCTTTTGTATCGTTGAGTCACGAAATGAGAAAAGGTTCCTAGTTTGTTTAGATTGTGGTCATAATAGCGATCACATGGAAGTGGACAAGGAGCTTCCTTTGTGCTAGGCCCCGTAGAAGTCTTAGGGATTCTGTCCCTTGAAGAAGCGAAAAAATTTATTATGCGGTAGTGGGTATGTTATTAAATTGGTATCAGGAGCATGGATTTACAACCTTGGCTTGGTTGGGGATCATGCAATTTGTGATAAAGGAATATTGTTATGCATTTTCTCTTTAAGAAGAAAGACCGCAGAATGAAGCGTAAATTGAGAATTTATTTAAACCTCTGTTAAGATGGTAACTACTCTTATAGGAGTAGGAATTCGTTGATCAATATTACTGATAAGACATGAGTGTGAATAACATAGGTGGAATAAATTGTTCTATGAGTTCATAAGGCAGGGCCAGAGGGGCGAGGCGAGTTGATTACGGTATGAATGGCCAATGGCGATGGCTACCTACTCCAAGCGGTGAAGTCTCTTAACACGATTAGAGATGGCTGTGGTTAGGTAGATTAAGATTCAAATTGAGAACTCCTTCATGATTTGCAGGGAAATCTGGTAAGGGTTTGTAGGGTCCTTAGAAAGTTATAGATTACTGCATTATTAAAGACTAAACCACAGGCATATAACTCCTCACGGTTGGAGAGCACAGATGAAAATATGTAGGATCAGATTACCTGACCTATAATGGTTAGGATGATAACAAAGATAATTTGTTTAAACAAGATTAAGAGGAGTCCCAAAGGACTCCTCTTAATATTTTTTAAACAGATTATCCTTGTTGGTTGTTCCCATAAAGAGAGAATAACATCCGTATGAGTTGACTATGAGGATTGGTTAAAGTGGCAAATCTCAGAAGAGATAGCAGGTAAATTTTGTATGCCAAGTGTGCATATAGAGTGCAGGGAGTGCATATAGAAACAAACTTGTTTTAAAGTTTGAAAGCTCAGGAGGTTGAACATAGAGGATGATTCCAAAAGAGTTGATGCCAAGTTCATGGATGGAAGTTATTGAAAATCTGAATGGACGGTGAAATTCTTGGAGGGAGGAATACCGGAAATTCCGTGAACCGTTAGATCAGTAGATCAATAATGAAAAGATAAAGGATGATAACTTCTCTCATCACTCCTGGCTTCGGGGAGGAATAATATCCGTTAGTTGGAATGAGAGCCGTTGATCTAGAGCTTTGAGGTTTCGTCTTTTGGGAAAATAGAAGCGTAGACTTTCCAAAGTCATGCCAAGTAAATCACCGATTCAATCAGGCCATTGGATAGCGGATGGCTGAACCGTAGATCCGATTATCAATTGGGTCTTGAAATTGGAGGTTTATAAGTCAACAGGAAGAGTGTTGAGGACTCACATGTCACAAAATCACGATATCCAACCTGAGATGTTGGATCAAGACAGTGATTGTCAGCATACTACGTTCGAGGATTGGAAATGGAAGGATTTAAAGGGTGAATACTGCCTTGGGAAATCGAAGGTGGAAGCCCGGGATTTGTCCGGGGTATTTGTTGATTGTCGAGGATATATGGACCGTGGGATCCAGATTACCGGGCCCTCATGGATCGAAGTTTAGGAAAAACGGTGGAAGCGTTGTCAGTGGAATCGCCTTGAAATATAGGATCCCATTGGCATTATGCGAGTTGACCCTGGGATTGCGGCGGAGGAGTCATGTGAATAAAGAGGCAGAAAACCTTAGATTTGGTCTTCGGGTTTTGGATTCGAGATTGAGGAACGAGTTCTTGCAACATGAATCAAAATCCACGAGTATGAAGCACCTTTTGCTGGATTGTGGTCACCATTGGTGGTTGCATGAGGAGAAGGCATGATCTAGTATGATGAATACGCATAAGTTGAATTCAGTGTGAAGCTTCATAATAAGAAGCATGATATTAATATGCAGTAAAATTATGAATGATAAACATGCAAATGTAATACATGTATGATGTAAGAGTAGAAGTATACTAGAGGCCCAATATAGAGTTGCCCCGATGGGTGAAATATAAAGCAAGTATTGCTCTTGTCCGGATTAAATGAATACTATGGAGGCATAGATGACTCCATTATGGGGATTCATGAAAGTTCTATTCCAAATAATAGCATGTGGGGAATGTATTCCATTTCCTCCGGGAAGGCTATAATATAATTAGATGAAAGGGTAAATGAGCAAAGATTCTCTCTTGTCATAAGAAGAGACAAATGATTACGCTGGGCATCACATGGAAAGAGTTGTGAATGAATCTGAATTGATTGATCTTAACGATGGGGTAAGGGCAAATTATACCTATATGGCCCTTTGCAGACTACGATTATGAGTATAGCTAAGTACGTCGTGGATGTAAGTTAGAAAAAGCCTAGAACATGTGTTGATGCATAATTTGGAATACATACCAAAAAGGTATTTCAATGTCCTTAAAATTCTTATTGACAAAATTTGAAACTAATTAGACTTGAGGCTATCACGAATAGTGATGGATATGCAACAAGGAAATTGCATGCCAAAGGAGTTCTGGTGGAGGAAATTTTGTAGGACTTTGTGGAAGGACAAAGTCACAACCCTAATAATTGGTGAAGGTTGAACAATGGGCTGCAATAAGCACATCTATATATATATATATATATATATATATATATAAGAATCTGATATCTGAAATTTGAAAGAATCAATAACAATTAATAGAGACTAACAACCCGAATATTGACCATTTTGAAATTTGAATGGAAGTGTAGGATGCACATGTTCATGATTAGATTATGAACAAGAGTTGTTGTAAAACATGTTCGGTATCCAAAAAAACTCAGGAAGTACCAATATAATTAGATGAAAGGGTAAATGAGCAAAGATTCTCTCTTGTCATAATAAGAGACAAATGATTACGCCTTTGAGCATCACATGAGAAGGATTGTGAATGAATCTGAATTGATTGATCTTAACAGTAAGGACGCATGTGGGCTGTAAATTGAACCTATGGCAACTGCACACAGGCTTACGATTATGAGTATAGCTAAGCACATCGTGGATGTAGGTTAGCGAAAACCTAGAACATGTGCTGATGCATAATTTGGAATACATACCAGAAAGGTATTTCAATGTCCCTTAAAGAATTCTTATTGACAAGCTGAAGCTAATTCGAGCTTGAGGCCATCACAGATAGTGATGGATATGCAACAAGGAAATTGCATGCCGAAGGAGTTCCCGGTGGAGGAATTTTGTAAGGACTTTGTCAGAAGGACAAAGTCACAACCCTAATAATTGTTGAAGGTTGAACAATGGGCTGCAAAGCCTGTCTATATATATATATATATATATATATATATAAGAATCCTGGATTACATTTTGAAAGAATCATGTAATTAATAGAAGACTAACAACCGAATATTGACCATTTTGAGAACTGAATGGAAGTGTATAGGATGCACATGTTCATGATTCGTTATGAACAAAGAGTTGTTATTAAAGCATGTTGCAGTATCCAAAAAAAAAAGAGGGTTAGGGTGAGGCCTAACCAAGGTTGCTCAGAAAAAGAGCAATTGTGGAAACCAATATAGTTGGTAAGAGGCAAGTAAATCCCCTGAGTATGATTAAAATAATAAACAAGTACGTTTAACTAATAAGGCTTGGTTGAAGCTATGCTTAAGGAAAGGCAGGGAGACCTTAGAGATAACTCGATTGGGTTGAAAAGTCCTAGGCGATGTAGAAAGATTTCGAAGAAGGGGAGAGCCCTCAATCCTTTCCTTGCTGTACATTATGTTTTCTATGGGATGAGAAAGCTAGTACATTGATGACCAAAAATGTTTTGACACCATAGTAATGATGATCGTAATGCTGTGAAAACGATTGAGAACTGTTGTGTTTCACTCATGAAAACATTAAGGACAGTGATGAAGTACATACATATATGTCCAGACATGTCTGAAAATATTTTATTAATTTAATGCTATGGTAATTGCATTTTAATTTACATGCCGACTAATGTGCTTATAGTGTATGTCATGTGTAGAAAGAAATAAGATTGGAACTATCGAGAAAGACAATTGCCAATAATGAGCAACCTCAATCAAAGGATGACTATGAGAAGGTTCTTGTGGAACAATTATTGAAGGGACTTTAAAAGTCCCCATGGAGCACCACTGACGAGATAATATCAGAGAGAGAGTGCTAGCATCCAAGAACTGGTATAAAGATATCCGTGCCTATGTGGCACAAGGTATGAAGGGATTTGGTAGGAACCCCTTCTGAAATATTTTATTGTTTTAGTGTTATGCATGAATTTTGAAGGGCAGTGGTATGCCTTGGATACCCAAGTAAGGTATGACTCAGGAAGGAGAACCTGAATGATGGAGGTATGAACCTCTGGTAGTAAACATTGTTTGTAACCTTTGGAAGAATTCATGAATTGATATGTCATGAATGCATGGACAATCAAGGAATGCGTAAAGGCATTCATGTGAAACTTTTGAGTTCATGTGTACTGATTTGGGATCGTGATCGACCTATAGCAGGCAGTATGGTCCTGCTGTAAGAATGAAAGAAAAACAAATAGACCATATGAGGAAAAGGTTGGTTAAATTCCAACACCCCATGGCCAAGAACCGATCATAAAGTGTGGCGAACTTGAATAACAATGCAAGAGTGCATTGGGGTATGAATGTGGCCATGGATAGTGGCACATTTGTTCAAACCCTTTGAAATGTTGAATTACGTTTTGAATATATATATATATATATATACATGGAAAATATAACAATTTGTTTGCTTGATTGAAGAATGAATTGCAGGAAGCAGAGGGTCATGGATATGGCAGTAAGGTAAGACCATAGGAAAGATCGATTGCCCGCTGAGCCAAACTGCAAGGAATGGTATTTCCTTTTGAGAAAGTGAATTTGATTGTTAGTATGCACCATTTTGAAATTGTTGTGACAATGTTGTAAAGGTGAAATAAAATGTATGTGCATGGGAACTAACAATTTGATTAGCTGAGGAATGATTGTAGGAAGAAGGAGTCTTGGATATGGCAATGCTGTAAGCCCATAAGGAAGACAAATTTCCTGCTGAGCTAAAATGTTATGGGAACGAAAGTCCCATAAATATGAGGCTGGTTCCTGTGCGGAACAAATATGAAAAAAAATTGTGGAATAGGAAATCTGTAGGTGACAGATTTGCAATAAAATTATGAAAGTTAGAATTTATAATGATGTCTCATGAATTTTGTATACCTGTGATACATGTGAGAAGAAAAGACATGTCCAAAAAGGACAGATGAGGGATGTCAAAGCTGAATATGATGAATATGGCTACTACTGAGCCATGAAAACCTCGTGATAAGCCATGATTGCCTGAAAATTATTGTGTTGAGGTAACACAAGCCGGAGGTACGCCTTGGCAGAGCAAGTCTGAGGGACGCCTCGACTGTAAGACTTGATAAAGTCTCTAAAATTTTCTTGTGTGAGAAAACCTTGGCAGGGTAAGATGGATCGCCCGAGGGATTGTATAACAATGAAGGGGATGCCTGAGCCTGGGCTTGGAGGGTGAGTGACTGCAAGGAAGAGGAGACCCTAATAATTCTTGTAAACTATTGGGATCATGCACATAGTGGGTAGTTTCCCGTGCAAAAATAAATAAATAATAATAAAAAAAAACCTTGGAAAGGAAGATGAAATCATGATAGCTCTTGTGAACTATTGAATTGGAATCATGCACCCAATGGGTACGTCAAGGAAAGCGACGAGCATGGATAACAAAACTACCACGTGGATACAAATCCACAAACTGCACAGATAAGTACTGTGCTAGAATATGAAAGTTTCCTTTTGAATTTTGAACAACAGTAAGATGTTTTCGCACAAAATTATGGTTAATATGCTTGTGTCCAAGAATTATTGAAGGCAAATGACGAAGACTTAGACCTTGAAAAAAGGACCTGACTGAGGATGAAGGTCAATACTTCTAAAGTGGCCGAATGAGGAAGGCATGACAGGCGTTTTGAGAAAGAACACCGAGGACAGTGTTCCTTTAAGGGGGAAGGAATTGTAACACCTTGTTTCCCCCAATTTGTAATTAATCATAAAATATGAATTACCATGTTAATGCATGAGGACAATGTAAATGTATTATTTTTTGAGTTGCCAATAACTAACTATGGGGGTGAAGCCTTGAAAGTTCTGGCCATGATATCACTAGGGGACATAAATCAGTTAATGAGGCAAGGACCGATGGTTGAACTACCAACAACCCCCATGAATGGGAGCATGGTCTAGTTGTAGGAATTCATCCTAAAGTACCGCAGGGTCTTGTTGAAATAATGTAACTGCGAAGAGCATTCTTATTATTTTGTTATTGGATTAAATCCCCATTGTGGATTAATCATGTCATTATTATTATTTTTATTATTAGATTAATCCCCATTGAGGATTAATCAAGTCGGTAATTG
>SNQJ01S0029824.1:0-18861 GCA_010110895.2 Picea sitchensis
AATAGGAAATTATGGTACAAATGAAGAGTTCAGACAAATAGCACCTAGGGTGAAAAATCCAAATGGTGTAGTATTAGAAGAGGATTCTGAAGATGAAATAATTGACAATAAAGAGGTTGATCTCATTCAAGAAGAAATTCTTGAATTTGTACCGATAGATGAATACGAGTCATCCATGTATATATTTGATAAGCATGAATAAATCGATATCTCACAAGATAACATTGTGCAAACAAGAGCACAAACAAATAAATCCAAAACAAAATAAAATTTGAAAATAGGAAAAGAGAAAGAAAATGTAGATAAAGAAAAGGAAAAGATAAGACCAAGTGGAGAAGGGGAAAAAAAGCAACAACTAGTTGTAAGTCAATTTAAGAATCCTCCACAAATGAAATATAATGTAATAGATGATCTATCAAAATTAAGGATTACTTTTCCATTCATGGAAGTTGTAAAAATCTTGCAACAGAGGCAAAATATCCTTAAAATTTTAGATGAGCCAAGTCATAGAATGGAAGTTGTTGCATCAAATTCTAAGAAATAACAAAATAATTCAATAGTTAGACCGAAAGTTAAAGTCCCACCGTTCTATATCACGATAGAAAATCGTGATGTGGTCCTTCACAATTGCATGATTGGCACTGGAGCTACAAACAATATCATGCCATTATCAGTGATGGAAGCACTTGGGATGGGTTGTACTAAGTACTATGAAACCAGGTAGAGTATTTATGCCATTGATTCAAGAAAAGTCTCAGCATATGGAGAAATCAAAGATTTTTATGCTTGGATAAATGCTGCCCCATATATCATAAATGTATTCATAATCACAGTAGTGGATCTTCCTCCAGCTTATGGGGTAGTTCTCGAAAGAGATTGGTCTTCATTGATTGGAGGGTACATAATGAATGATGGGAGTTGCATGGTGTTACCTTATAAATATGGGACAATGGTGAGGGTTCCACGTGAACCAAGGAAACCATTCTCTTTCAAGAAAAAAAGATAAATAATTGATGCAATATTATGTCGACACCGGTATAGGGAATTATGTTGTGTTGGACTCAGAACAACCATATTTTCCAAAACAAAAAGAAGAAAATTCTTTCGAAGGTTTCTGGAGGATGTCTTTTTATGGTTCCTGTAGTAGTTTAGGGAATGGAGTTGGAATTATTTTCAAAATCCCTAAAGTAGTTATACATCCCCATGCTATTAGACTTGAGTTTCCTTGTACGAATAATGAGGCTGAATATGAAGCACTAATACAAGGAATGAATCTTGGACTCCAAATGAAGATTAAACACTTAATCATAACCGACAACTCTAAGCTTGTAATAAATCACATAAAAAAATACAAGATAAAAGGAGTGATTGATACTCTATTCCAAGAGAGTGAATGAGTTAATGAATTATTTCATCTCATTCAATATATTATTAATTCCCAGGGAAAGAAATAAAAAAGTAGACTTGCTAGTAGTTGTTGCATCTTTGTTTAATCCCGATGAATTAGAAATCCATAACACTTTCCAAATCAGAATAACTTTCAGACCCTCGGTTCATGATAATCAAGAGTACCCCAAGTTTTTGAAAATGATGAAGAATTAGATGAATTCTTGGCTGATGCAAGTGATGTTATAGAAAATTTTGAAGATCAGAGTCATACACACCTCTCAAAAAATCTTGCCAATTTTGAATCTATCTTCATGAGAGATGATAAAATCAAAGCATCAAATTTGAAGGAATAAGTATGTACCAGAAGGGTACAAGAAACTCAAAGGATAAACATCGGGACTAAATAATCTCCAAAATATGTAAATCTCAGAACTAGCTGCACACAAAAAGAGATTGATCAATATACCTCCTTATTCAAAGAAATTTTTGATGTCTTCGCTTGGACTTACGATGATTTGAAGATATACGATAAATCTATATTTTAGCACATTATACCATTGAAAGAAGGGACTAAGCCATTCAAACAAAAATTAAGAATAATAAATCCAAAATTGAAACCATTGGTGAAAATTAAATTGTAGAACTTAAAGAAAGATGGAATGATATTCCTAATCATGCATTCAAAATGGTTATCAAACCTTGTCACTGTGAGGAAGAAAAGTGGATAAATTCATTTGTGCATTGATTTTTGAGATCTGAACAAGGAGAGCATTAAAGACAATTATCCCCTTCCCAACATGGAAATGTTGTTTCAACAAGTCACTAGCTCAGCATTGATTTCCATGTTAGATGGATTTTCGGGATATAATCAGGTGTTGGTTGCATAGGAGGATAGATCAAAAAATGCTTTTATAACACCTTGGGAGACATGTGCATATGCTCGCATGCCCTTTGGTTTGGAAAATGTTGGAGCAACCTTTCAGAGAGATATGGACCATGCTTTCAAAGATCCGATCAGGAAATTTATGGTTGATTATCAAGGTGACCTCACTATTCATTCTAAGATCAAAGAAGAGCATATTCATCATCTAAGAGAAATATTTCAAAGATGCAGATTATATGGAATTTCTCTTAACCCAAAAAATGCATGTTTTTAGTTTCAAAAGGAAATATTTTGGGACATATAGTCAACAAAGAAGGAATATACATTGATCCTAAAAGAGTCAAGGATATCAATGAACCAAATCCTTCGAATTAAAAAAAAGGGAGTGCAATCATTTTTTGGCAAGATAAATTTTGTGAGAAGATTTGTCCCAGATTATGCAACAATTGTCAAGCCAATAAAAGCATTGTTGAAGAAAGATCACAGATTTGAATGGACCTAGGAAATACAAAGAGCATTCACAAACATGAAGCATGCAATCACCACAACACCTGTATTAATCAGTCCATATTTTAGTAAATATTTCATTATATATTATTTTGCTTCCAAAGAGACTTTTGCTTCCATTCTTACACAGAGAAATATTAAAGGAGAAGAATTACCAATAAGCTTCATGAACAAAACTTTTCATGATTATGAATTGAAGTATTCAAAGATAGAGAATCAAGCTCTCTCCTTAGTTAGGGAAGTGGCTCACTTTAGGACGTGTATTATGTCATCCCATATCATAGCATATGTTCCCACTTCTCTAGTGAAAATGTTTTTCAGACACCAATTGAGAGAAGGCAAATGGGCAAATTGGTTAGCAGAAATTTAGGAGAATGACATTGAGATCAAGCCACTAAAAGAAGACAAAGGATAGGGGTTATGTAAGCTCATTGTTGGGATTGATTCATTAAATGGGACCATATCAATTTCAACATAATCATCTACATCAAATCTTGAATGGTATAAGGATGTAATTTTTTATTTAAAATCAAGCCAATTCCCAAATGGAATGTCACCAAAAGAAAGGAGGGCACTAAAAATGAAATGAAATCAATATGTATTGGTTGCCGAAATTTTGTTTTGCATAAATTTTGATGTAATGTTGTTAAGATGTGTTGATGCAACAAAGGCTTAGAAACTAATGAAATAATTTCATGTAGGAATTTGTGGTGGTCATTTCTCACCCACAACTACTACACATAGAATAATGAGAGCTAGATATTATTGGCCAACTATTTTCAAATATTCATATTCGATGATAAGAAAATGTATTTCGTGTCCAAAAATTTCACAAATAATGAAGAGAGAAACAATGCCTCTGCAACACATTATAGTAGAAGAACCACTCACTCAATGGGGACTTGATGTGATTGGGGAAATAAATACAAAATCAAGCAAAGTCCATTCATATATCCTCACAATGACAGATTATTTCACAAAATTGCAAGAAGCACTAGCATTAAAAAGGGAAGACTCTGATGAGCTTATAAGGTTTCTCAAAGAAAATATTTTAGCAAGATTTGGGGTTCCAAAAAAATTCATTACAGATAATGGATCAATATTCATTGGGTCAAAGTTTACAAAATTTTGTGAATAATTTGGTATTATCATGGGACAATCATCAAACTATTATCCACAAGGAAATGGTTTGGCTGAATCTACCAATAAGACTTTGATCCAAATTCTCAAAAATACCATTGATCTTAATAAAAAAAATTGGCATTTGAAACTGACAGATGCATTATGGGAAAGAAGACTAACACCAAAGGACAACACTGAAAATTCCCCATATACAATGGTGTATGGAAAAGAAGCAAGGATGTTGATTAATCTGGAAGTGAAGGCGTTAAAATATGTTGTAAACATTGAAGATGTAGAAGAAGTCTCCCCTTTACACAAAATGATACAATCAATTGATAAAATTGGAGGAACAATGAGCTGGAGCATTAAATAAAATGAATCAAAGACAACAGATCATTAAGAATTAATTTGATCAAAGCACAACAATGAAAGACTCTAAAAAAGGACAACAGGTACTGTTATGGAACAAAGCAAAGGAAATTCCTTCTCTACATACAAAGTTTGAAGTGCCATGGATTAGCCCATACATTATTGAAAATATTTTGGGTTATAACTCTAGTTAATGGCCAACATCTTAAAAGTTTCTTTGCTTTATCATTTCTCCTCCTACCTGTACATAGTCTTTTTCTTTTTCTTCTTGTAATTTTTCATGTGTTTTCCTTTCTTGCACTGACTCCATGCCCAATGGTTGATATTTTGGATTCTCAGTCACCCACAGGGGGTACCCGTTCCATAGTTGGAGCCATTTGTTGACATGTATATGACCTAGTTATATCCTTTAATTCTTTTCTTTACTTAGAATTTTTTTCTTATTTCATAGCGGGTTCACAAGTCTCCTTATCAAAGTTCCATGTTACATAAATTGCACTTTTGTTTCTCCGCCACCTACATATTGCACCATGACTTAGTCATATTTTAAGTTTCTTTTCATAACAATGGGTTAGCGGGTTGGCGGACTCACGGGTGTGGCCCTTTTCATTCTTTCATAAGTATATTTTCTTCTCCATCACTAAAATGAACCATGTCTTCCACAATCTACATCTTTCTCTATACTTGGATTTTTCTTGACATTTCTTTCGACTGCGGGTTCATGGGTCTTCAGGTCTTGTAACACTTGTTATGTGCCCGTCCGACCGACCAATCATAATACTTAGTATTTTCAAGGATATGTTCTCCACTCTCATCATCAAACAATACTTAGCCATTTTTCATGTCATGGAAGGTTCACGGGTTGGTATTTCCTCTTTCTTGCATGCCTGCTTCCCCGCTGTGATGTATGCATTTCCTTTGTCACTTGTCCCAAGATTCATTTAATGCTAAATCATATGGAAGATAATTGCTAATTATTTTTTTGAAAAGGTCATTAACAATAACAGATTTCTTGAGGTAATTTCCATTTAATCCATATTAACTTCTTCATCAAAAAAAGTTTTTAAGTTATATTACCGAGAAAAGAATTATTTTGAAATCAACATCCTAAGGAATTTTATGAGAGTCCGCCAACTTCACCAAAATGGTCATCAAAAGACAACAATTATGTGGAGATACTCTGAACTTATTTGGCCGAGAAGACCAAAAATTTCACTAGTCAAGATCTTATTGGTATTATTCATCACTTCCTATGCCAGAGAGAAATGAAAACATAATTTGGACATCAAGTATCGCTTATCTGAATGCTTACCTAATTTTTTACTATAAATAAGTAATCTCCTTGTGTGCGGAAAAATTTGTTTAGAGCCAAAGGGAAATTCAACTCCAGAGTGAGTCCCCTATTTCTTTAGCATTGCCAATTTTTAGGAAAATGTTGAAACTACCAAAGCCAACCATTACGTTCAAGGGAGAGGAATCAAGGAATTTTCTAAAAGAAAAGGATAATGTATTAGAGCTCTTACAAGAATATCTAGAAGATCCTACAACAATGTCGAAAGATATATCAAGAATTCATATCAATTCATTAAAAAGTCCCTATCGAGAGGTGGCATGGCTTTTCACCAGAATTACAGGTCATGAATCTACAACAACTATCCCTCGGTTGGTCTTCTATATTTTTTATTTTACAATTCATGAAGAAACAATTTTTTGATTGGGGAAAAATCATTACTTTAGAAATTTCTACAAAGTTGTCAAATTTTAAAAGGGACAAGAAATTCTATATGGCCTCCTACTTGATATTTGTTATTATTTACTGCCATGTATTCAAGGGTTTGAGTATCGGGAAAAGAGTAAACTGTAAAATCGATCTAGTGACTATGTGGTACCAGGGTTTGTGGAGACAAAATGTCAGTTACTATTTCTATGAAGTATATAATGAATTTGTGTTTGTTTTCAAGAAACTTGTCTTTGGAGAGAATACTTCCAGATTGTCACATGGAGCATCAATTTTCTGGGAAAAAAAGGGACTATAGAGAAGATGGATAACTACAATATTGTGAGAATTTACTGCTCTTGTGAAAGACCCCTTTTTCTACCTTATTATATTCCATATAGATTATTTGATATTGAGGTAGCAAGGCAGTATAGGTTCTAGTTTCATTTCTTTGATGAGAAAAGAAAGAGGCAGTTCATTTCACTGCCATGGAAAAGAAGTATTTTTAGAGGAAGAATCCATCTTTGTACAAAACACTTTATTTGATAGAACTTTTGAAAGTTGATTTTTGAAAGATCTAGTTCAAAAAAAAAGGGGAAAATCTCGTCATGAACTTGACCTCAATAATTTTCCTCCATCTAGAATTTCCAAGTTTGATTCATAAATCTATAGGGGATGCTTTGGATGTCTCGATAGATGATATGGAAGCTGAAAATGCCAGGCTTAAAGAAATAAACAAGGAATTAGAGTCTACCCTAATGCCACCTCCAATACTCACTACTCCAGTTTCAACAATCAACCTGGAAAGAGCTCCAACAAAACCCCAAAATCGAGTCTTAGTGTAAAAGGAGCACCGACTCTACTTTCCATGACCAAGCACTATGTTGAAGAAAATATTAAGAAAATAATGTCTCTTATCTTAGAAACTTGGGATTTAGCAAATAAATTTATCTCTCTTGGTTGCAAAATTCAAAATACCAGGGAATATTTACAAGCTGACTTAACAAATGATGAAGGATTCTATAAGGATGCACTCTCTACATTTTTTATAAAGATTTCAGGGATGATCGAATACCAAAGAAAACAAGAAGATTTTCCCTCTCAGATTCGTGTCAAGCAATTGAAGGCACGCTGGATAAAAAGGATCAATATGTTAAGAGAATTATTAGGTGATTTAAATTATTTAAGTAACAAAAATGTTGAAGCTTATTCTAAATTGATGGAATTAGATCTTGTGGGCACTACTATTGAATTACAAGATCCAAAGATGATTTTAAATTCAATTATTCAAACAAGGCAACAATTTGAAGAACAAGTTGAGATATTGAAAGGACTATTAGCAAAAAAATTCAACATGATTGAGTATACAAAACAAGACATTGAAAGTTGGTTTGTTGAGTATGAAAATAGAAATGAAGACATTGAAATTACATTACAAAAAATTTCAATTGATTATAGAGAAATTGAATGTACATTATTTGATATTAACACTAAGAAAGAAGTGTTTGTTTCTCCTTTACGTGATTATATTGAAAAGTGGTTAAACTCAACTTTAATCAAGATTACCAAGGAGAACCAAACAAAAGCAGTTGGTACCGGTGAAGAAACTGTCTCCAGAAAAAATATAAGAGAAACAATGGACCAAAAAAGAGACACAAGAGATTCCATTATAGTAAGTCTGAATTGATCACATCCCTTTCTTTGTCCTTTTAGGATTCATCTATTTATATTTTTATCTGCTTCAAGTAGAATATCACTGAATTCTAATTGTTCCCTCTTATCTTCTTTTCAGGTCTTACTTTTCTCACGCCTTGTCTGCATTCTATTCCCGCTCTTCTCTTCTTCTACTTTATATTTTATGGTCCACAAGAGCCCCAATCCTAGTCCATTTTTTATGAATGCTTTTATTGTCATAAGACTATCAAAGACAATATTATTTTTTGAGAAAATCCAAGAGAATTGCTTTGGGGTTAATTTTAATTGTATCTTTGAACTCTAAGCATTTGAGTAAAATGTATTTGAAGTCGACCTATCAAAATCCTGTTTTGAGTTTAGTAGAAAGACTTTTTTAAATTTCTCTTATATATGGGCCATTTGTCTTCCTTTCCTTGAATGTGATCAAAATATTTAATATTGTAATGGATATGAGATTTGTGTTATAAATTTCTTATCTGTATATAACATTTCTGCAACATTTTTTTATGAGTGGGTTCCTGGTCCTTTTCTTGGGAACTTTGATGAATGTATATTCTTTGTTTTTGCGAAAAAACATTTCTTTTATTTATTTAAATAATAAAGATCTCAAGTTTGTTGTTTAACATTCTCCTACATTTATATTGTTGTCCCAAAGATCTTCAAAGATAAATCTTTAAAGAATTAAAAGAGGAGTAACACCTCTATAAAAACATAGGGGGATTCATATCCTCGCGAGGTTGTTGTTTCGACCTTAACTGATTCAAACATAAAAATCCTCAAAATTATTCCCTTCTTTTAATGTGAGTTTCAAACTATGTTCCATTGAGTAGAAACAAGATTACAATTAGCAATCCAGGGCAACAATTCCCATAGATCCTCTACACCAATAGAACTTCTTAGTGCTCATAGATTTTGTTAATGATTCTGCAACATTCTTCAAAGTGTCCAACTTCATCATCAACACTTTCTTTTCTTCAACCATGTTTCTCACAAAGTGATATTGAACATCAATATGCTTTGTATTTGAATGATACGTCGAGTTCTTTGCCAGAAAAATTGCACTATGACTGTCACAATCTATCCTTACAGCTTGTTGTACCAACCCAATACCTGAAGACAATCTTTGTAACCATACTGCTTCCTTTCTTGCATGAGTGGTTGCCATGTATTTAACTTCTATAGCTGAAAGTGTCACTACAAACTATCTTTTTCTCATCCAACTGATTTCTCCTCCAAACAGGTTAAACACATACCCACTTGTAGATATCTTACGATCCATATCTCCAACCCAGTTTGCATCCACAAAGCCATGTATTTCCAACACTATGTCAAATCTCGGTCTTCCTTGGTAGCACAATCCATAGCTAGCAATGCCACACAATTACCTGAAAACCCTTTTTACTGTTGTCCAATGCTCCTTCCCTGGTTTTGACATATACCTGCTCAAAACCCCCACTGCATGTGCAATGTCCAGTCTAGTACAGACAAGTGCATACATCAAACTGCCAACTGCACTCGCATATGGAACACGACACATGTCCTCCTCCTCTTCCCGTGTCTTGGGACACTGATCCACATATAACTTTACACCAACAAGAATAGGTACCTTAACCGATTTACATTCCTTCATATTAAACCTCTGTAATATTGTCTCGACACATTTTCTTTGATTTAACCAAAGTTTCCTCTTTTCCCTATCTCTTTTAATTTCCATGCCCAAAATGAAATTTGCAGCACCGATATCCTTCATATCAAATTTAGAGGACAACTGAGTTTACACATCCTAGATAATATCCTTGTTGTTTCCTATCAACAGCATGTCATCCACATACAAGACCAAATAAATCAAATGATCACTAATTAATTTAAAATACACATAATGATCCTCTTTGCTTCTTGTGAAACCAAGTCCCAACATATCAGTATCAAATTTTTGATACCACATCCTTGGTGATTTTTTTAAACCATATAAGGACTTTTTCCGCTTGCATACCAACTCCTTCTTTCCCTTCATAGCAAAGCCTTATGGTTGTTTCCTATATATTTCTTCTTCGAAATCCCATGTAGGAATGTTGTCTTCACATCCATCTGTTCTACTTCAAAATCAAATGCAACAACAATAGATAACATAAATCTAATAGAAGTTAACCTAGCAATAGGAGACAAAATCTCACCAAAATCAATTCCCTCAACCTGGGAATAACCCTTTGTTACTAACCGATCTTTGTATTTATCCACTTTGCCTTCTGCATTCAACTTATTTTTAAATACCCATTTGCTGCCAATGGGATTTCTTCCAGTCGATAAATACACTAGATCCCAAGCCTCATTCTTATCCAAGGTTGCCATTTCTTCATCCATGGCCTTTTTCCAGAGTTTTCCATCCTCTGAATCCATTGCCTCCTTGAAAGTTCTAGGATCATAATCAGTAATAAAAAATGCAAAATTTGAACGAAAATCAGATGGAGTATATCTTTCTGGTTTCCTTCTTTCCTGAATCGATCTCCTCAATACTGGAGTATTAGGGTATTCTTCTTCTGATTCATATTCTTTTGTAGAGTCTGATTCATCATCCTTTGGATCAAACTCTATTTTCTCTAGTTCTTCCTTACTTGGTAGGACTTCCTGTTTAACAACATCCTTCATTTCTCTAAATACAACATCTCAGTTATACACAACCTTTTTAGTTTCTAGGTTCCAAAGCTTATAACCTTTGAGACCATCTTTATACCCAATAAAGATACACTTTTCATATATACTGAATTGCCATAGTATTGAAGGAGTTCACATGATCTTCCACAGAGTCTCCATCTCTCATCCTCAGGTTATACAACTTCTTTCTCAGGAATAGTTTATTTACTAGGGACTTAGACTGATACAACTTGCCCAACTTATCCCATAAATCCTTGGTTGTGGCTTCCTCTGACACATTCAGTAATACTGAATCTGAGAGACACAGTCGGATTGTGATCTTTGCCTTTTGATCCAAATTTTTCCAGTCATATGCTAAAGTTGTTGTAGGTGCAGTACCTATATCCACTGCGATCCACTGATCTCTGTCCACCAACAGATCTTCCATCTTGAGCTTCCACAGCTCAAAACTTTTCCCATTAAACTTTTCGATCTCCATTTTTCGAACTTCTCGCCATTTCTCTTCACTTGAAGAATCATTACCGCAGATATCCCATTGTAACAAGGCTTATCACAGTCTTGAGCCACAACCCTTGACCACAAAGGAATCCCCCTAAAGCCAATAATTGCTCTGATACCAAATGTATATTTTAACCTTGTAGAATTATTTACTGCAAACATATTTTCTTTTCTCTTTAGGAATTAAGGCATAGTAGGTGGAACCAAAGACCCCAAGATGCCTCACCAAAGGAATGTGGCCATAGCACATTTCATAAGGAGCCTTGTTTTCAAGAGCATGAGATGGGCACATGTTTTTCACATAAACTGAACATAGAAATGCATCATTTCAAAACATCAATTGTTCATTCTTGAAAAACATCATGGAACGAACCATATTTAGGAGTGTCATGTTCATTCATTTAGTTACACTGTTCTACTAAGAATTGTATGGAAATATGGTGTGATGCTTGGTCCCATGTTGGCGATGGTAGATTTCAAATTCATTAGATGCACATTATTTTCCATTATCAGTGCGAGGATAGCCAATACGATACTGAGCTTCATTTTGAATCCATACATGATTTTTTTTTTAAATTTTGAAAGCTTGTGCTTTTTCTTTTAGCAATTACACCCAACAAATCTTGGTGTAACCATCAAATAAAGACATGATATATTTATTTCCATTTGCAGAAGGAACATGTATAGGGCCACACAAATCAGAATGAATCAGTTCAAGTTTTCTACATGCTCTAGAAGTAGAATAATGAAATGGTTGTTTGTTATGCTTTCCAAGGATACATGCATTACATTGCTTCAATTTCCTAGGAATAGTAGGTAAACCACAAACACCATTCTTTTTCAATACAAGAAGGATTTCATAATTAATATGACCAAGTATAGCATTCCACACAATACAAGATGACATTATACCTTCACTGTGATGAGAGAGGTATGCAAAATTTTGTGCATGAGCAGATGTCCCTTTCAGCTTCAACACTCTTCCATCTTCCATTACGGTCATGACAACCATGTTGTTAGAATCCTTACTTATTTCGGCTTACCACCAAAGATATGAACATAGTAGCCTTGTTATCGGATTTGCACAAGGGATAACAAGTTTATTTTCAGCTCAATAAGATAGAGCACATTATGCAAAAGGAAATTCAAGAATCCAGACAACTTAATTTTGATGGTGCCCATTCCCAAAGGTTTGAGACTTTATTTATTTTCAAAATACTTCACCATCTACATTGTCATTGAAGTATTTGTTATAGAAAATTTTTCCACACTACATGCATCTTGCTTGGATGGCCTTCCATTTCCCTCTGCAGATCTCATCTCCCCGTTTTCTGTGCACTCAAGAGATATAAATTCATATTTTTATACATGTACGTGACCTCCCAGTTATGAAACATGCATACATACGAGTGTTTCTCCATTACAACCAACGTACATAAGGTTTGGCACTCAAAAAATAAAAATTGCATCGGGTTTCCATGCCATGTCACGAGATCCATGATCCTTGACCTTCCATATGTTGGAAACGCTCCAAATCGACCCTTCAATTCCATTTGGAGGCTATAAATTGAGCCATATCCAAACCTTGAATATAAACAATTCATCATTGAGAGCAAATACACTCTAGAGAAATTTCACCTCAATTGAGTCTGCATCCATTTGTCCTTGAAATTATGAACTTCTTGTGTTCAACCCCCAAGATCTTCCTATCTTGTGATGGAGAACCTCATTGAATCCTACATGTGAGCTTTCCTTTGTGGAGGATTGAAGTGGTGGAGGCCCAACTGGAGGGACTTAGTTTCTCGGTTCCAATATGTGTCGTTACCAAAAATTTTCACCTATGTACTTATGTTGATTACATTAATAGAAATACTCTTTTCTCGTCCAATTGATATCTTGCAAATATTTGTATTGCTTTCCATGGGCGTATTTGTTATGTATGTTAATGGATTATGTTGATTTATATTCTAACATTATATATCATTACCACATTTTTGCGTATCTTGGTTATTGAAGACAAGTTGCTAGTATAAAGATTTGGGTTGCGTGCTCAACGGTGGTCTTCTTCGGACGTCCGGACGAGGTAGGATTCTAGCCTTCTCTTGTTAGTATTTCATTTATACAACATACTTGAGATTAGAGTTGATTTTTGGGTGTCGTTCCGTCTGTTGTGGTTTTACCCTAGCCATAGAGATATTTTCCTCGTAACAGTCTTTGAAGAAGTCTCTTCAGAATGTCATGTGGAAGGTTGCACCTGTGTTAAGAAGCCATGCATCTCCCCAAGAAGTATATGAAGTGTTAAACAAATCTTCAATTACTCCTATATTGCACTGGGAAACAATGTAATGAGAAAATTCAGGTGCTTTACCTTTTGTTGGTTCTAAAGGTTTACCTTTGTCCTCTTTCTGATTTTGTCTGTCTTCTTGATCTTCTCCCTTGAGACTCTGCAATAATTTTATTGATGTAACCCATTATTTTTGCAATGGGTACAATGAAGATTGGATTCATCACCTTGGTTGTGTCTACCCCTTACCTATGAAAGTATTTCTTTCACGTCCTCTTTTTCTTCCTTCTCCTATAGAAGAATCATGCAGTTGACTCTTCCCTTTCTAAGCAAGGCACATGGTCTTGTCGGTGGACTGAGTTGAATTCTTTCCAAATTATTTCTCATGTTTTGCAACTTTCTCCTCCAAATTGACAAATGTGATGGATTTCATTTGGCCACTAGCTTGCATAGATTCCAGGTAGTGAGAATATGTAGTGTAGAGGGCCTTAGTGAAGGTTATGAGAGGGAGGTCTATCTTCATCCCAGTGGCATCAATGTCATGGATTATGGATTTTATCACAGAAGCTAAAGCCATAGGGCAATCATTCTTCAACTCTAGGTTGAAGAGCTTCACCATCAATTGTATGAGTTCCAGTTTTGAGTGTGTGTCATACAAGTCATTCAATATATTCAAACTATTATGGGATTCGTTAATAGCAGCAATATGATGTCTCACCTATCTTCTTACTGTCCCAAAAATCACAACATATGCTTTCTGGTCTTTGTCCTTCCATATGGCACATTCTTTGTTTGATCTAAGAATGGTCAATTTGCTACTCTTCAAATTTGCTTTTGATTCATCCTCAGTAGCAGCTGATTTGACTTCTTCTTCATTGTCAGCTTCATAGATTCCATTCCACAAGTCATTAAGGATCAAAGTGCTTTTGATCTTTTTGTACCATTCTTTGTAGTTCCCTTTACCAGTCAACACCACATCGATGATGGTAATGAGAGAATGCATCTTTTGGCACCATAATGAATACAATGCTTCATTATCAACTGGTTGTGTAGAAACTTATCTTCTTCGCCCTTGGGAAAAACTCCAACGTGTCCTTGTAGCTATTATAGAGCTAGGATTGATGGAGAGGAGCCTATAAACAATATGTCATGTCACTGTTGGGTGGTTTGCTTGTAGGGAGAGGGTTTCAACAATTTTGAAGCAATAATACCAAGTAAAGATCGAAACTGTACAAATCCATGGGGTAATTTGTGTACAATGCCTGAACTGTAAAGAAAATCAATCTTGACATGAACCACTTAATATGCATTTCTAGAAATTGTGTTACAAATCTCCTCCCAAGTGAAAACAATCACACATATCTATAGAAACTGCGCTTGACACTCCTTAAATAAAAGAGGCTCAATTACTCGCACATAATCCTCTGCTACCAGTTGCAGATCTCGACTTGACTTCCAAGCAGGAGACAAAATGATGTGATCGAAATTTTGGACTTGTGAACGACGAGGGGCAATGGGGGCATGAAGAGAACAATCAATAGTAGGGTTCTACTTCATGGAGCTCCTAGAGATGTGTTTCACTTGAAACAATTGATAGGGGCGTGAACTCTTGGAACAATCAACGGGGACATGAGCTCTTGGAATAGTCGAGGGGTGTGAGAAATGAGCAGTCGAGGGGCGTGAGAAATGGAACAATCGATGGGTTGGAAAACAAATTAGGATTTTGTGCCCACGGTGAAGCAAATTAGAATATGAATGACTAAAACCATGGAACGAGAGAGGTGTGCCAAATTGGAATGCAAGAGATTAGGGTTTTATGCGAGGAGAGAGTGACATGCATGACCATGGAAGAAATGGGATGCAGACGGAATGACAGTGGGATAGAGAATTGATCAAAGAAGGAAGAAGGATTGACAGACAAAGAGTAAGGGTTTTCTGTTCGTTGGGGGAAAGAAAATTCCAAGAGGAATAATTCATGGAGTTAACCTGCGCTCTGATACAATGTCAGGCCAGGTATGGGTAGCGAATCTAACTCCACACTTATTTCTTTCATTAACATGAAGCTCGATAAATATACAAAACAATGTCTATTGGTCTTCTCTAACGGGAAAATCTTTCTATCACCTACGACTCTTCATATTTACAATAATGTTACAATGACACTATCCCAAGGATTACATGTCCAACAATTATGGAACCCATGTTCAAACCCATGGAGGACATGCTATAAAAATATAAGTTTTACCATGTTAATGCAAATATGGAGAAACCCTACAACAAGTAAGAGAAACCATATCTAGAAACATACATGAAACCATATCAAGCAAGAACTAGAAGGTGAAACTCAAATCTCACACCTACCCAATGACAAGTTCCAAGTGAACTAAATTTTGATGGGAATCTAAAAAATTAACCTACAAATAGTGGGTAGACGAGGTATCCCCTACAACTTTTTTAGAGACCTTGATCCATGGACTTTATGTCCAAAACATAGGAGGAGACTACCAAAAGTATGATAACAATATGTTGACATGGAAAAGGGATCTATAAAAGGACAATGAGTTTAGATGCACAAAATGAATAATAGCGAGGACTATAAATTAATCATAGGAAAATGGGACATGCTAGAATCAATACAGATCCAATGCCAATAAATCTCCAATTAGAGACTAATTCAATCCCTCAAGGAGAAGTCCAAATAATGCAAACTTTCTCTAAAACTTAGGTGTAATGCATTAGAAGGAGAATGATGGGGGTGTTAGATAAAATGGAAAATATGGATGTCCTACTCCATTAGAACTAAGCATGATATGGAAAGGATACAAATCCATAAAGTTTTTCAAATTTAAATTGAAATAAAGAGCTAGGTTGTATAAGATAAAATAGAGAATGACAACATGCATAACATATAGCCATGAAGACAAATAAGAGAAAGAACATAATTTTCCAAAGAAAAAAGACTTGAGAACAAGAGGGGTTGCAAAGGAAACAAGTCCCTGCTGAGGTTGCCGAGTTCTTGAGATATAATTGACTGATGCACCAAGAAGGAGACCAACAAGCAGGTATCAAGCAAAAACCACATTCTCGTGACTTTACCTATTATGATTAGAACTTTGAAACTGATTTGTTAGAATGTGGTCTAATTAATCGAGATATAAAGAGATCAAGCTCAATTTAGCTCAAGCTCTAACTAAGTGTTTTCTTCAAAATAGATTTTATTAATTTTTTTAATCGAGCTCCTGTTCACTGATCATTTGATTGATCATCCCTTTCCGGTTTTCATTCATGAAAAAGGGATTTGAGTAGTACACTTGGACTTATTGTTTCACTCAAGGCTGCTCCAACACCTTGTTTTCAATATGTTGTGTAGAAAGAAAACCAGATCAGTCTTCTCAGCCTAAAAAGGAGTAGTCAATTCAAGTGTTAATATATCTGTAATCTTATTGGCCACAAGCAAATGCTTCACAAGAGCAAATTAAATAGTATTATCTTCGCATAAGCATATATACAATTTTTGAATGTTTATAACACATAAATGATTCATGTTGCAGTTATCAAGCAGAATAATACACTTGTGACACCATGATGGCATTCGTGACGCTCTGATCGAAGTGCCAATGGTTGTATCCAACTTATATAGTTCGAAAGTGGTTGTATTCAACATATATAGTTCGGATTTATATTCAAATTCTAGTAAGATGCACCGGTAACAACGCTATGACTGAAGTGCACGTGATTCCCCATGATAATTATTTTATTTTATTACTTTTAAATGAAATTAAAACTTACAGAATTTATCAAATGTAAAGTAGCTTTACATTTTTGCGGGGATATGTTATTTGTTAATATTGTTTTATGGGTTTATGTGTCCTATGTATCGCATTTCATGCAAGTGCCTCCACTTGGTTTGCATGCAGTTTGCATGGATCATGTTGGTGCATCCTCCTACACTTGGTTTGCTAGTAGCATGGTGACCTAGGTTAGATCCCTAATTTCTCTTTGCTAGTGCTGGTGGTCTTGGTGGTCCTGTAGCTGGATGAGTCTCATTTTTTCTGGTCATTAACTGGTTTGAGTCTCACTGCATCTTGAAATTAACTTGTTCAAGTACTTTCCTGAGTTCGAGTGCTTGCCTACAAGAGATTTCAAGTGCTTGCGTACAAGAGAGAGTTAGAGAGAAAACCATGGAACACAAATTCAACTCCACCTACTGTAAGCATCAATCCACATGCAGTATCATGGAATGAGGACTTGGATTTTTATATATCGCGAGAAACAATGTACAAATTGCAAAAGATTCCAACGAAACAGAAAGAGAATTAGGCTTGTAGTTTGCTTGATCATCGAGACTAGTCGATCATATGTAAGCACTAAGCGCATATGAGCCATAGTTATTGGTTACAGGATTGTTGTAGAGAAAATTTCCATGTAGTCTCTGCCTGAATGGGTTGGCATATTGATAACTTGGATGCCATGAACGCATCACTTAACTATAGCCTCGATGGCCTAGGAAGATAAAGGTTGTGCTATAGTTTGAATCGGTATTGGAAAGGCTCCTTAAATCCAAGTCTTAGTGGTACCCATAAGTCAGCTCCTTAGATCTATCAAACCTTCCTTGATCTCCTTGCCAGACAGACATAGGTGTCGCCTTGACCGTCTTCGCCTCAACTGCCGATCGGCGGTTTCTTTCATTTGAGTAGTTCCACTCACCAGTCGGCCTCTCAAAATACATAGAGCATTCATATGGAAAATCCTTAAGCTCATGTATTACAATTCATGGCCATCTAACATATCTAGACCACCATGAGCGATTTACATGTCAAAATCAGATATAGGGCTCAGAGGAGGGAAACACCTTACAGTGTATCAGAGGATAAAGAGCCCTGAAACCGAGCAACAATCATGGTTTCTTCTTACTACAACCATGGCCTCTACAACCTAATGTTATTACTTGATAGGCATGATTTCCCTGTGGATGGTCATGCGTTTGGTTTTGTTCTCCCCGATGTTCATTGTCGTGGTTTTCTGGATGGTTCCATATACCGCTGAAGGAAAAAGATCTCAACATCATCACCCATGATGCATATTTGTAAAAGTTAGGTTCCATTAGGATGCACACTTTGCAACATCAGGTTCGAAATCATGCCCTTCATGACTAGCATATTCCCTGTGGTCCCCGACCATAGCTCATCCACATTCACAAACATGGGCTTCAAGCATAGATAGATATAGAGTGAAAAACAAAGATTCCAATTGATGACCACAACTTTAAAACCTTACATCAATGGTATGGAATCAGAACATAAGAGGGAAGTGTGATCAGAGAAGATGAAAAGAATGAAGGTGGAATGACAACTAGCTGAAAGCATATGACGGGTGAGGGAACCATAAACTAGAGGACATGGCTAACAACATAAGACTCTCGAATTTACAAAGAAGAGGTATGTAGTGTATTCAATTACAACCTGTAGACTTTGTAGTTTTCTAGGAATAAATGCAACAACAACATTACAAAATACCTCAATTAGAAATGATAGATAAAAAATTGAATTCTTTCAACTCTGTTAATGACAACAAAAAATTGACCATATCACTCATATGACAATTAGAAAATTAATTCTTTCAAATATGTTAGTGATAGGAAAAAAATGGAGCAACATGATCACTCTTGTAGGAAGAACGAGTTTGAGAAGAAAAGTTTTATTGTCACTATGCTCTTTTCAATATTGCAGGCAGAAGAGGACTAGT
>SNQJ01S0029824.1:42664-57998 GCA_010110895.2 Picea sitchensis
ACAGAGACTGTAAAAATACAGAGTGAAAGACTCGCTAGAATGGTGGCAACTTATCTCTGAGAAGAGATGTGAAGGCTACTCACATTCACAAGAAGATGATTACAATGAGGCTCTGAAGGTATTTTTACAATAAATAGGAATGCCAAAAACCCTATACATCCAAAAACCTAACCCTAGGAGATGAAGCGCCAAAAGTCACGTGGGCCTCGTTTGGGTAAGTTAGTACATCAACTTCCCAGGGTCATAACTTTTGCATACGATCTATGTTTTAGGAATGTGATAGCTCGTTGGAAAGGTATCATCGAGGAGATTAATTTTGGGGGCCCAATTATTCCCTTGGATTTATTTGAGAACCTCGATCTTGAAAAACCTTCATTTAAGCCCTCAAAATGGCCCCGAAAGTTAAAACCTGCTAAAAATAGTAAATTGCCAGAAATATGTTTTGAGCCAGTCGAAAAAGGTGGGTGACCACCGATATCCACCTGGATCAGTGAGAAATTTTTTCCTCAAGAGAAACAAGCTCGAGAGCCAAATATTTGTACTCCGACCTCATTGGGGACATGCATTAAAATGACAAGGAGCAGACCGCTCTGATACCACTGATCCGGATTTTATGAGTAGAACGAAATGACTACATATTATTACAAGATGCTTAACACAGAATAACAAAGATACAGTAAAACTGGTTTTCTATTCAATAAGGAAATAAATTGAAACTGTAAAATGCAGCGGAAAATAAGTTGCTGGAATGGTGGTGGCTTATCTCTGAGAAGAGATGTGACGACTGTGCTCATTCGCAAGAAGATGATTAAAATGAGGCTCTCAAGGCCTTTTTACAATAAATAGGAGTTTCAAAAACCCTAAACATCCAAAAACCTAACCCTAGGAGGTGAAGCGCCAAAAGTCACGTGGGCCCCGTTTGGGTAAGTCAGTACATCAACTTCCCGGGGTCGTAACTTTTGCATACGATATCCATTTTAGGCGTATGATAGCCCATTGGAAAGATCTATCTGAGGACTACAACAGTTGCAAAAATGATGACATTTTACAATTGCAACATACCCCAAAAAACATCGTTTAGGGCCTCAAAACGGCTTTGGAAGTTTATGACCCGAAAAACTGCTAAAAATAGTAAATTATCAAAATTGCTAGAAAGCTGTTTTGAGCCAGCTAGAAAAGGTGGGTGGACACCAATATCCACCTGGATCAAACTATTTTCAAGTAGAAGCACATACCTATTCTCAATGTAGAGAAGTGCATGCGAGACATGGACACTTGAAGGGGTGTTTCCTCTACGGGTAAAGGGATGTCAAGTTGCAAAGGATATATAGAAGGCACTTATTGGATGATGCTGAATATTGATGAGGAAAAATGGATTATAAAAAGAAAGAGGGAGCCAAAATTAGGCTCAACAATGCAAGAAGGATAATGGGATGCAATTACAACTTAACTAAAAAATGTCCTTTTTCGTAGATTTAGTCCCCTAGGCTCAAAAAGTATAAAATAATACCCAGGAGAACTCTTCTAGGCAGTGGTGACTAGAGTATTATTTTTTCATAAGTACTCTACTTGGTTTGGAAAAGGGTTAAACTTATATCAAAATAGATGTCCTTTCAAAGCGATTTAACGAGTGTGAAAGAAACAAGTTAACTCAACAATCTTTTCATTTTTTGAGGAGTAAGAAAAGAGCTTAACTAAGACTCAAGGATGTTGTTCTAAGCAACATATAATGGGAGAGGCCAAGCCTCCCATGTAGGTCTTCTGTCAAAAGCTAGAAGCTCACTGGTAGTTGACACAAGCTTGGGAGAACCCAAGACTTGCCAAGCCAAGGACGATAAAATACTTGCAGAGGATCCTTCATCTAAAATATATCGACAAGCGCCCATTATCTGGAAGGGTGTAGAAGAAATAAGTTGAGGCTCTACAAGACAATTCCAATCAAAGGAAACCATCCTAGGACTTGAAGGGAGTGTACTTGGAGAGAGTGGAATTCCCTCTTGTTCAAAAGGTACATAACTGGAAATGCTAAGGACATGGTCGAAAGATGCAGTACCCCCCAAAAGAAGAGTGGGATTGGCCAAAGATTGCATCGATAATGTCACTTCCTTAGACTTTTCACTCTCCAAGAGAAGAGTGCGATCGACCAAATATTTCATTGGAATGACCACTTCTTCAACCATTGGTTGAATAATATTCGAGACAACATGGTTAAGAGACACATCGCTCCCCAAAAAAGAGTGGTGTCAGCCAAAGATTGCATCGACATGACCGATGCATCATCCAAAGAAGGATTAAATTGGTGGGAAACCCCAGATGACTCGGAACCCAAAGGGCCATCAGACAAGGATTTCACTTCTCATACCACTGCAATAGAAGGACAAAAATGAGTTAGGTGACCTACTTTGCAAAGTCTACAAAGGAAATTGGGCTCACGTCCTATACGTCTAGGCTTCTTAATCATATCAATTCCCCCATCATGACTTGCAGAGGCTAGTAGCAGATCTCCAACATGACTTGCAGGGGTTGGTGAAGTCTTTCCAATGTGACTAGCAATGACTAGGGTTGTGCCCCCATCATGACTTGCAACGACTAGTTGTAGGTCTTCAACATGACTTGCAAATCTTTTTGACCTATCTCCATCATGAATAATAGAGGTTGGTGATATGAAAGGCTGTGAAGGTATCATCCCAGATGGGAATGCTTGTGAGGAGAAAGTGATGTGATACAGATTATCCATGTGAGGAGAAAGTGATGTGATACAGATTATCCATGTGAGGAGATCCATTTCCCCCTAACGAAGGAGATCCATGTGGGGGGGGTTATCATGTTGTAAAATTGAGCCCACCCCAATGTAATATTAGAGGTTGGAAGAGGATTTTATAGGAAAGAATCATTCACAGGAAAATGAATTGTAGACGACGGATAAAAGGACGAGATATATGAATTATAAACACTGACCATATGTGCATTTCATCCTTGAAAATTAGAGATAGGATTGGGTCCAGAGGGAGGAGGATTCCAACCCCCCATCATAGAAAATGACTGAGGGATAATCCCCCCATCGAACGAGAAAGGATTATAAAGAGGAAACATGCCACTCGACCCAAAACTAGTGTTGACGTTGGATGTCAGAAAGGAGGACAACATGTATGAAGTCATATTCGACATACCAAAAGAAAAAGGATTAGAGGCCAAAGGTGTCGAATGAGTACTATAACAATACATCCTTGTGAAAAAGGTGCCATGGGGAATGGATATCGATGGTGACAAAGTCATACCATTTGAAAATATAAATGGATACGTCCTCATGGACTGAGCTGAGTGCATGAACTGGGTAGTGCTAACCGATGGAGTCACAAGGGTTCTACCAACCATAATGAAGATTGGAATGGAAACAATACTCAGAATGGGATGATCGTGAGCTTGAGAAGTGGAGATGTATGTACCAAGTTTATTAAGTCTACACCTTTTAGGAGGCGGCTTGGTATCAATCCAAACCATGGTAATTGATTCAATAGATGGCAAGACCAACGGGGAGGCTAGTCTCACTCCATGATGACTCAAAAATCGTGATGCAAAGAAAAATCGTAAAGCCAACTAATATATAAAGAACACACTCCTAAATAAAGCTAGAATCCAAATGCACACAAACAAGATAAAATGGATGAAAGGGAACTCCCAAACTAAAGAAGGTATCCCTCTGCCATGAGGGGATAAGACTCCCAAATAATAGAGTGGAGGTAAGACCATCGTAGGATTCACAATGCATTCAGTCAGATTCCTCTGGAGAGGAAATCCTCCATAATGTCTATGTGTTGTCCGATCCCTATCTGACTCAGGATACTTGCTGAATAACCCCTCCAAGTAACCTATGTGGATACCTAGATCAAGCAACTAAAGTCACCACAGTATAACCAATGCTCAGGAGAACAGTTGCAAGTCTAGTCCACCATATGGGCAGGGTAGCAAAGACTAAAATCTCGAAAGCACTACCTGTAAAGGAGTTAAAGGCACTAACGAAACCTCCAAATATGAATAGAACCCCAGAAATATCTCTGATTCTAGGAAGGTATTAGAAGGCCATCTCTGCAACCAACTTCATGCGACCTCATGCTTAACTCTGGTGTGAGAGAAGCCTCTCGAGGACACCAATTACACAATGGGTTTCACCACTCCCTGGTTAGACACATACGTTGAGTTTTATAGCCTTGGAGAAGTTTACTCACAAAATCCTATTCCAAGGCCCTAGGTCCTACACTTGTTTGTGTACCCTGGAAAATGAAATCGTTTCTAATCAATTTTAATTATTCAACGTTATTTTTAATGGATTTTCCTTACTCAATGAGTGCAATTGTGAAAATAATGGTATGGCGACTCAACATAAAAGAAGAAAATATAAAAAACATTGCTAATGACTAGTCTTGATTTTCAGAGATATGGTATGCTTCTAAATGTTGTTATATGAAAGAAATCTATGTAATTTCAATGAAGAGCAATCTTTCCTAACATGCCAGAACTATTGTAATGCAACCAAAAGTGAAAAATCTCTAGACACAATGCAAAAAGTAAAATATATTTGCATTTTCAATATAATGGAATGAAAATGCAAGCACTGAATAAACAACCTCCAAGTAGATCCTACAACAAGCACAAAGAGACAATCCAAGCATGAAACTAAGAGCAACTACCCATACCAGGATGCAAGGACAACAAAATGAGAAAAATGTCATGAAACACATTTTCCCAAAATATTCACTAATAAAGAGGCTTCCTATTACTATGTAGGCACTCAACAGTCAAGACATGGACCCAAGAAGTCTCAACAACCAGCAAAACTCACCCAACAAACACTAAAATTAGCCAAATAGACTTAGAAAATAGTGTACGCGACTATTCAGAGAAAAAAAATGTATGTATGCACCCTAGGAACTGGCATCTTGCGTATGTACGTGCATGTCAAGGGAAAACCCACGTATGCCAAAGAAGACACTGCCAGGGAAAGGTTCAGGCCAAGAAACTTAGATGCAAATAAAAATAAAGGCTTTTAAGAAACAAGCAACACAGAAACTCAGGAAAACAATGAGCAATGAAGGAGAAAAATCATCCAATACCCCAAAAGGGAGATCTTCCCCAATAGAGTCGCCAATTATGTTATGAGGAAAATCTCTCTATGGCTAGGGGAAAACCACAATAGATGGAATGACACCTAGAAATCAACTCTAATCTCAATTATTCTATATAAATGGAATGCTAATAAGATAAGGCCAGAATCCTACCTGATCTAGATGTTCGAAGAATACCACTGTTGAGCACACAACCCAAAGCTTTATACTTGCAACTTGTCCTCAACAACCAAGATACAACATGTGGTGATGATATATAATGTTAGCAAACAAATTAGCATAATCTATTAACATACATAACAAATACTCCCATGGAAAGTAATTCAAATATTTGCAAGATATCAATTAGACGAGAAAATAGTATTTCTATTAATGTAATCAATATAAGTACATAGGTGACAAAATTCTATAACGACACATATCAAAACCGATAAACTAAGTCCCTCTAGCTAGGCCTCCACCACTTCAACCCTCCACAAAGGTAAAATCACATGTAGGAGTCAATGAGGTTCTCCATCACAAGATAGGAAGAGCTTGGGGGCTAAACACAAGAATTTCAGGATTTCAAGGACAAAGGGATGCATAGTCAATATGAAGTGAAATTTCTCCAGAGTATCTTTGCTCTCAATGACGTTTTCCTCCCTTCAAGGCTTGGATATAGCTCCAATTATAGCCTCCAAATGGAATTGAAGGGTCAAATTGGAGAGTTTCTAGAATATGGAATGTCAAGGATCATGGATCACGTGACATGTCATGGAAACACGACATATTTTTTGATTTTTGAGCGCCAACCCTAATGTACATGGGTTTTAGTGGAGAAACTTGCGTATACACAAGTTGTATAATTGGTAGGTTGCGTATATGGACAAAAATGTGTAATTTTAGCTCTGGAGTGAACAAAAAAGGGGAATTTAAGTCTGCAGAGGGAAATGCAAGTCCATCCAAGTAAGATGCATGGAGTGAGACATAATTTGCTATAACAAGTCTTGATGATTAATTTGGGGATTTGTATGTTGGTTTGGGTGATGATAGTACAAAATCCAAGGAGGAGTGCATGAACTTAGTAGAAACCATCAAGGGACTGCAAAAATATGTCCAGAGCTATAAGGATGATAATGAGAAGCTTATGAAATACAAGGAACAACAAGATGACTTCAATGCCAAATTGATGCAAATCTTTGACATAATAGAAAAAAAAAATGGATAAGGAGACAAATACAAGTAGGTCAAGAGGTCGTAGGTCTCATGATGAGAAAATAAGAGAAGAAAGAAGTGATGGTAGGCATCGACCTCGCTTGCCAAAGCATTCTTTTAGGAAAGTGTGCAGTAGCTCAAGCCCATCTTCTGCCAGAACGCATAAGACAAGGAGTGTGGTGGATGAGCTACAAAAAGAAATGAATAAGATCAAGCCTCCTACCTTTGACGGTGAGCATAAAAATGATGAAGATGTGGAGACCTGGCTGCTCGGTATGAGGAAGTACTTCCAGTTGCATAATTATTATGCACAAGTAGAAGGGAGAATTGCCATCTATCAACTAAAAGGAAAATCATACATTTGGTGGGATCAGTTCGTGCAAGTGCGACATATTGGTGAGAAGAAGGTTACTTGGAGGGAGTTTAAGAGGTATTTTCAAAATAAATATTTAACCAGGAGGTACTATGACAAGAAAATGAAGGAGTTCTTTAAACTCAAGCTTGGGGGTGTGATGATAGATGAATATGAAAGAAGATTCTTAGAGTTGCTGAAATATGTCGCATTCATCAAGGAGGATCAAGTTAAAATTCAGAGGTACCTAAGTGGGTTTCCCTCATTTATTAGTGACAATATACAATATGATGACCCCAATACATTCGAGGAAACTATAAGGCACACTAAGTGTCTTTATGAGTAGCAAAGGGGAAGATCAAATTTCCAAAAGGATTGGGAAGATAAGATAAAAAGTAAGGTGAAACAGAGGAAGAAAGGGACTAAGCCATCGTTTTTCAGAAATACTGCGCATGGACAACCAACTCTCAAGGATCCCATAATGTCAAAGGCAGTGGAGACAAATCCATGGAAACAATCTATTCAATATTGGAGTTGTGGTGGGAATCATATGCACATATATTTCCCTCAAAGAGGTGATAAAGTGAGGACTGTGTACAATGTTCAACGAGTTATGATAGTTGAGAACATGGGAAAAAATGTGCCAAGGATTTACACATCCTTGGATAACAGGTAAGCTAAGTTTCAGTCAAACATGATCGAGGTGGAAGGTAAGATTAATGACCAACCCATTTTTATTTTAATTGAAACATGAACTAATCATAGTTATATAGATCCTAAGATGGTGGAAAGATTCCAATTTTTGAGAAGCAATCTTGGAAAATATTGGTTGGTGCAGTTAGCTACAGGGGAAAAAAGGAAAATTAATGAGATGGTTAAGGAATTTCTAATGAAGATGAATGGACTGCGCACAAAATTTTATTTGAATATCATACCTTTGGGCTCGTGTGTTTGCCTCATTGGTATGGATTGTTTTGACGAGCACTATGTTGTCCCAGACTGTTACAATAAGGAATTTACTTTCTTGGATGAGGAAGGGAACTTAAGAACAATTTAAGGAATTTCAAGGGTTGTACCTATCAAATAAATTTCATCCTTGCAATTGAAGAAAAACTACAAGAAACTATGTCAAGTATTTGCATCTCACATGGAAGAGGAACATAAGGATAAAGTGCCAAGTGTTGAAGACTATGCAATATTGAAAGAATTTGAGGATGTAGTTAAAGATATACCGGGGTCACCACCAAAAAGAGATATTGATTTATCTATAAATATGATGCCTGGAGCAACACCCATATCCAAGACTCCTTATAGGATGAATATGCCAGAGTTGAAAGAGTTATAGATGCAACTCGAGGAGCTTCTGAAGAAGGGGTATATACAACCAAGTGTGTCGCCTTGGGGTGCCCTAGTATTGTCTGTGAAGAATAAGGATGATATGCTGAGACTTTGTATTGACTTTAGGAAGTTTAACAAGGTAACAATAAAGAGAAATTATCCTTTTCCAAGTATATATGACCTCTTTGATCAACTGCGGGGCAAAAATATATTTTCAAAGATTGATCTAAGATCTAGATATCACCAGGTGAGAATTAAATAAGAGGACATCGACAAAACTTCCTTCAGAACAAGGTACAAACATTATGAGTTCACAGTGGTGCCATTCATATTGTCAAATGCACCATATTTCTTCATGTATTTGATGAATGGAGTTTTTAGAAGTTATTTAGATAAGTTTGTCATTGTATTTCTGGATGAGATACTTATTTACTCAAAGTATGAAGAGGAGAACGAGCAACACTTGAGGATGGTGTTGTGGTCACAACAACCCACCTTTATTTTTTCTTTTACAAGCAAAAGGAAATCCCCCCCCCACTNACTAAAATTTCAACCCTATTGCCTAATCCTCTACCGCTTGAACCTAATGCTATCCCTTTGCCTACTTTGAAGGATTTGGGGATTTTATCTTGATGGATGACTGTCTTTGATGGCTGCTGACTATTCCTCCCAAGATGATGATTTCAAATGTCTTCATAATTCTTATTGTACTGTTATATTTGTTGACATTTGTATGATGGAATTGACATGCTGTTTTCAGACCTTTTGTTGATTCCGAAGTGTTTGGTGATCCTATTTGGCTGCACTACTTGATGTTCTATTGCATGTATTGGATGAGGTTGTGGCTGATTATTTGTTAGTTTCCTAATTCAAATTCTACATCCTATTTCTAACATGTTATGTTGCATGACTTCATATTATGTGCTCTCACATATGGATCCTACTCTTCTATTTCGAATTAGCATATGTAGTCTTAAGACACTCACCTACAATCATCACATTATTTTTCAATAAATCTAACAATCTCTCATAGGTTGGTTTAAAGGGAGGTAATATATTGTTTACTGTATTAGTTAGTATTCCTTGATTCCATGGCTGATATCATTCTTTTGTTTTGCAGGAGAACATTTGCAGAGCCACTTTGTTCGCATGACTGCTCCAACAGTGAGAGACATGTGGGAAATCTGTTCATCCTTTTTTAGAATCTTAACTTTGATCCTTACCGATCTTCCCTTTTTCCTCTTTCCATGAGGTCCCAATCTTACAAGGCTATTTGATCCACCTTTCCTATAGACCTATCCCCAAGCCTCTTCGGATTGATCTCTACCGGATTCGTCTTTTGGACTTCCCTCTCTCCTAAAACCTAGGCCCAAGTCCTATTGGGTTTTCTCCTTCTTTTCCTCTATTATTTACTCTAACCAAATCTCATAGTTGGATTTTTCCCATCGATATCTTTCCAACGAATGTAACCATTCTTAAATCCGAGTTTCAAATTGAAATTTATGGCCTCCTAAAGTTTCTTAAGAAAAATATCACCTTTTCTTCCCACTCCCATGTGGAATCCACGTGGCTCACACTCTCTTGTGTCATCTGACATGGTGCTAACGCTGATGTGGAACCCACCACCTATCCTCATCATCGTCGAGATTTTTCCTGACTCTTCTTCCCATCCTTCCAATCACATACTCCAATAAAGATGTCAAAGCTTCATTGTCCTTGGCATTCATACTCTTCATTGTCAGAGTCCTTCTCCATTGAAGTACGTCTTCTACTAAGATCACAAATTACTCCAATGTCCCTCCCCCGATGAATGGTTGGGATTTCATTTCACTCACTACTTGATTGATGACCTTCATTCATTCTCGGAAGTTGATGGCCTTATGACTATATTACCCACAATACATAAATTTATTTTAGTTCCTCAGTTTGTGAATGTTCCTTCATTGCCTTAGATCGAATCCTTATCTTCTTCTTTCACATAGAAATGTTTTTCGCAGTTGAATTCTTTAGTGAATTATGCATGGTATTTTGATGCTAAGCCCCTTTTCCTTCTAAGAAACCAACATCAGAACCACGTGCTTATTACTTTGCAAAGTTTCTTGAGCATATTTCGAAAGGGAAACTCTCCCGAGTCGTCGATCTTTTCCCTGAGTGAACAATCAGATTTTTTTCGTGCAACAATATTTGGGTTATAAGTTTTGATGGTCAGAGTTAACACTCCCAACGACTCCTTCAGACTCCGAATGAATTTTAATTGTGACTGTTGATCATCACTGAAAGGACGATCCAGATATTTCTCATGCAAAATAGAGCTATGAGGGAATATTCCTCGATACCTCTTGTCGATAACTTGAAGCTTCACAATTTTTTTGGATGCCGAATAATCGTCTTCGATTATATGTCATCACTTTTTTCAGGCTTTAATCTTCAACACACAAATTGAAGAAGGAATATTCCTCGATTATTTTCTTTGATACCTTTGCACTGGCGCATTGGAACAGGCTGTGAAATGGCTCTTCCGATGGAATGTGGGGATTGGTTATAGATCTATTGAATGATTAGATCTCACTCTAGTAGTTGATGAATCAAGATGGGAATGGGATAGGAGTTAGAAATACTCCGATGTGAAGTTATAAAAACACACTCTACTGTTTTCGAGGTCCGATGGAAAACTGACCAGAACTGTTGATCTGGTGGGTTTTCTCTTTTGGAGGTTCAAGAATTAATGGTCCAGATTAATCCACGGGCATGGTCAATGCTTGCAAAGTGATAAATTGTAAACAACCATAATTTTTTCTATAGGTGTCAGAATGAGGTCCGTGATACCTCGTTGGAAAGGTATCAGAGAGAGGAACATAGTGATATAGGTCTCTAGGTAAAACAAATGGATAGAATACATCATAACTTTCTAAAAACTGACAACCAAATAGTTTTGGGGGAAAATGGCCATACCAACTTCAAGCTGTCATATCCGTGGCTACGAGTAACGAAATCAAGCCCAAGATAGATCGATAGAAAGTTGGAGAAGAGAAGAATAAGATGACATAGAAAAGGTGGGAATATTGAGAGTGTAAATTTCTATAAAATGAAAAACACATATGGAGGCCAAATTCAGAGGCAAAACCGAGTATGCTAACTTCAAATCGTCACATATTGAGCTGTAAGCAACAAAAGCGAGCCATAGCTCAACAAAAAGATAAGACATAGGAGAATAAGAAACAATGATCACATTTTGTAGGTTTCCTTTGGATGATAGGTCCTCTAACAATGATTTGATTTCATGTTTGGTTTCTCTTGCTAGTGAAACATATGAGTCAGTGGATGAAGAATATAAATCATGTTCTAATGTTCTTTTACATGCTGATTTAGATTTAAACAATTTGTTTTGAAAATTCTTATGGTTTGGATGTACTTCATATGTCTGGATATTTCTTTACTATGGGGGTTATATATCAGATAGAAAATTCTTTTTTGGAAGAAACCTATGTATCCTCCCACCACTCCATTCCCCCTTACCTTCCTTGTGACAAAAAAGAGACCTCATGTGTTGTAACTTCAAGTTCAGATTTTTTTTTTTCTTCGCAAGAGGAGGATTTTCATGATGATAATGGGACACTTTGGGTCACACTGATGGCTATGTCAAGATCTCATTATCCTATCTCATATTTTCCGTCACAAGGGATGGAAGAGAAAGCTACAGGGAAAAACTTGAATGTTGATCATTTTGTTAATGAGGAAAATATGAACACTCATGAAATCAATTATTCCTCACCCATGGATAATTTGGAATTAGTTCCTCTTGTTTTGGATTGTATTGCTGTTACAAATTTTCCTTGTATAGCTGACATAGATCAAGAATGTTTTCCTACTGCTAGTGAATCATTTATTGAAACTTCTTGTTCTAACGATTCTTGTAATTTGCTCCTCTAATCTAACCGTGAATATGCTTTGGAATATATTTCAAATCCTCATGTTGTGCAAGAGCAAGACATCCACACTGATTTTTTTACTCGAGGAGAATAAATAAACATACAAGACATTACTCTTGTAACACAACAACCCACTTCTTGTTTACAAGAGAAAACCTATCTTGAGGAAGAACATGTTGATTGTAAAACCACACTTAGTGTGGATCCCATTGATTCACAATCATCCAATGATGTTTTTAAAGAGGACAAACTACCATTTAGGGATTCACTTTCTAAAAATACCTCTTGTTCTAGAGAAGCTTTTCATTCTCTAAATTCTTCCACTTATTTCTATTTATATCCTGATCTTTTTAATGGATTAATTTTGAAGGAAACCACCCACCATATGACTCAAATAGAATCAACGAGGCTGACCCTTTTTGTAGTACTTGATGGTGGTGATGTACATTTGGAAGATAGAGAGGATAAGGCCTCTTCCCATGAACTTATTATAACAAATCCTCATCAACCTTTTTCACGAGATGAAGAGAATTGCATAGAAAATGTGTATCAAAGGATGGCTTCTTCTTTTTCTTTGTCATTTTTGATAAATAGTTATTCTCCTTGTTCAAGTAGCCCTTTGTTGAATATTGTTATTACTAGTGGATCTCACCATTGTTTCAAAATTATCTCTCATACCATGGTTGGTCCTAACCCATGCATATTTTAGGATCTCACTAGTCTATCTCAAGTAGTTGGTTACTTGAAGTATGAGGTTTACCAAGATAATGAGGCAATTTGGTCTATGCCGATGGTTATGTCAGGCTCTCATTCTTTTGGTTTGTCTTCAGGGATAAACAACTTTGTAAGCACATAGATTCTCTCACCAAGCACACTTTATACAAACTCTATGCACGATTCGCATTTGGTGTGCTACTTAACATCAAACTCCTTCCATCAATTCTATGATAAAAGTGCAATATTTTATGATAGAATTGAAGCATGGTTGGAGATATATTACTTGGAATGATTTCTCATGAATTATCATTATCATATATTTAATATGGTGAATAGAGTTTATCATGAGTTAATTTTTCCTACTTTTAGTCGATTCTTATTCCAATCTCTCTCACTAATCTTTTTTCTTGAACATATGTTTGAAGGCTTGGGATTACTTGGATGGCTACATTGGCATTATGATTTTACATAGCTCATTTTTTTTATCCATTAGTAGCGTAGGAAGGGAGTAGGGTAGATAGAATAGTGTCTTTCTTTGCATAGTTTAGTTTTGCTTTCTAGTTTTTAATTAGTTTTATGTTTTAATTTTCTTTTCATTTCTGTTCGCTGATCAATAATTGGATTCTTAGCTGTGGTGGAGAGAAATAGAAGGCTTTACCACTAATTTTCCCTTGATTGTATTTTTCAATTTAATTTTGATATGGGGAAAATTTTACTTCATTTTACTCTCAAATTTCTTCTATGTGTTGGATAATATTTAGATCATCGATTTCATGCATGATCATCATGTCAAATATTGTCCAAGCATGTTTTCATCTTACAAGTGGAATATGTTAAAATGAATATATTATTTAGTTCCTCGGAATGAAAATGAACACTCAAAGATATTCAATCATCATATGAATATGATTCTAACTGAAATCTTTTACTTGATGAAATGGATTATGAGGGTTGATCTTACTGTCCCATACATATTAATATTAAATTCTGAGTATTAAAAATATGCCCATCTAAAATTCAAGCCACTCCCAATCCTTGTAATCTACTAAGACGATTATTTTTCCTTGGGTTTGGAGTTATCCAAATCTTTTATTTCACATCCACTCTTTTATTTAATCGCTTTCATCCAACATGATTTTTCTGTTTAGACCTTTTTAGCATAATGAACTTAGCTGGTTTTTTATTTCGTTTTAGTTCTTTTCTGTTAACACTTTTAGCTTTAATTTCCAAGCACTGGCTGCACATATCTTACACTCTATTCAGTTTATTTTTCATGAATGAGTTTCATCTTTTATCTTGCATATTTCTTCATTCAAGCTTCCTTTCATACACAACAACAAGAGACATTCATTCACACTGTCTAGATGCATTTTTTTTTGAAAATTTTGGACAACGTGGTCATTTAAATCTCTCTACTGATGTCCTTTTCAAAAATTACTCAGGAACCAATCTTTCTATTACCCAACTTACTGATTGATTAAAGGCTCAATCTCACCATTTTCCATTCAATGGATTTTTAGACCTGATATTTTCTTCAACAATATCTTTTCATCATTTAGGTTTGTTGATTTTAGGTTACCGTTTAAAGTCACATTCTAGAGAAATATTATTTTTATCATGGCTGAGCACTTCATACTTATATCATGTTGAATATATTCAAATGCTTTGGAGTTGTAAATACCTTCATGAAATATGTCACTACAACTTCTAAGATTCCAATTTTGAATTTTTATCATTTACTTTTTTAGCCTTGATGGTGATTTTTCAAGATGTCATTTCCTTGTGGGATATAACTTATCAATATATTGGGCCCACTCTCTTTAGCACTCCTCGAACCCAAAAACTAGTTTATTCATAATCAGAGGAAACACATGCCTTGGGGTGCAATGTTGATAAGTTTTCAATCATATTTTTTTATGACTAATGTTTGTTGGTGGATTTGTATCTTTAGATGATAAATGGGATTGAAGTCTTATGGTCTTGTTTGATTAATTTGTTTGACTCTGATTTCAAGAATAATACATTGTGTCCAGAGATCCAAACCTCGTAACAATCAATGACACTATGTCTCTTGTTGAAGGGGAAAATGTGGGAAAGCACCTAGTGCTTATCATTCAGGAAGAAGGTTGTGATACTTGGTTGAATGCATAGTGGATGATACTTGATAACTACATTAGCTTTCACACAGAGTTTTATGAAAACCAACTTAGTTCAAGTTTATTTTATCTTAGCACGATTTTCCTAGAATTAGTTTTAATTCCAGTCATCACTTTTCAATTTAGTTAATTCTCATTTCAATAAGCCAGTTAAATAAGAGGAGGATTTCTTCCCAAATTGTCTAAGAGATGATCACACCTTTCTCTTTTGCTATGCATATTGGGAAAATGGCTTTTGCAACCAACAACTCTAAATTTTTCTCTTGGAATAAAAAAAACATAGGGAAGTGTTAATCTGAAACTTGAATGCTTAGATTCCTTTCCAATATTCTTGGATTGATAAATCAAGATTGTCACCAACTTATCAACTGATCAGAAATATATTCCCATTTATTTACTCACATATTGGTTTATGATCTAATTGATATTTGAAGTCCTTTTCATGACTATTTTGATAACCTCCATAGTTGTGATATTTCTTTGCATTATCAAAATGAATCTTTGGTACTAATAATTATCTTTTAT
>SNQJ01S0029824.1:69228-79255 GCA_010110895.2 Picea sitchensis
AGCCATAGCTCAACAAAAAGATAAGACATAGGAGAATAAGAAACAATGATCACATTTTGTAGGTTTCCTTTGGATGATAGGTCCTCTAACAATGATTTGATTTCATGTTTGGTTTCTCTTGCTAGTGAAACATATGAGTCAGTGGATGAAGAATATAAATCATGTTCTAATGTTCTTTTACATGCTGATTTAGATTTAAACAATTTGTTTTGAAAATTCTTATGGTTTGGATGTACTTCATATGTCTGGATATTTCTTTACTATGGGGGTTATATATCAGATAGAAAATTCTTTTTTGGAAGAAACCTATGTATCCTCCCACCACTCCATTCCCCCTTACCTTCCTTGTGACAAAAAAGAGACCTCATGTGTTGTAACTTCAAGTTCAGATTTTTTTTTTTCTTCGCAAGAGGAGGATTTTCATGATGATAATGGGACACTTTGGGTCACACTGATGGCTATGTCAAGATCTCATTATCCTATCTCATATTTTCCGTCACAAGGGATGGAAGAGAAAGCTACAGGGAAAAACTTGAATGTTGATCATTTTGTTAATGAGGAAAATATGAACACTCATGAAATCAATTATTCCTCACCCATGGATAATTTGGAATTAGTTCCTCTTGTTTTGGATTGTATTGCTGTTACAAATTTTCCTTGTATAGCTGACATAGATCAAGAATGTTTTCCTACTGCTAGTGAATCATTTATTGAAACTTCTTGTTCTAACGATTCTTGTAATTTGCTCCTCTAATCTAACCGTGAATATGCTTTGGAATATATTTCAAATCCTCATGTTGTGCAAGAGCAAGACATCCACACTGATTTTTTTACTCGAGGAGAATAAATAAACATACAAGACATTACTCTTGTAACACAACAACCCACTTCTTGTTTACAAGAGAAAACCTATCTTGAGGAAGAACATGTTGATTGTAAAACCACACTTAGTGTGGATCCCATTGATTCACAATCATCCAATGATGTTTTTAAAGAGGACAAACTACCATTTAGGGATTCACTTTCTAAAAATACCTCTTGTTCTAGAGAAGCTTTTCATTCTCTAAATTCTTCCACTTATTTCTATTTATATCCTGATCTTTTTAATGGATTAATTTTGAAGGAAACCACCCACCATATGACTCAAATAGAATCAACGAGGCTGACCCTTTTTGTAGTACTTGATGGTGGTGATGTACATTTGGAAGATAGAGAGGATAAGGCCTCTTCCCATGAACTTATTATAACAAATCCTCATCAACCTTTTTCACGAGATGAAGAGAATTGCATAGAAAATGTGTATCAAAGGATGGCTTCTTCTTTTTCTTTGTCATTTTTGATAAATAGTTATTCTCCTTGTTCAAGTAGCCCTTTGTTGAATATTGTTATTACTAGTGGATCTCACCATTGTTTCAAAATTATCTCTCATACCATGGTTGGTCCTAACCCATGCATATTTTAGGATCTCACTAGTCTATCTCAAGTAGTTGGTTACTTGAAGTATGAGGTTTACCAAGATAATGAGGCAATTTGGTCTATGCCGATGGTTATGTCAGGCTCTCATTCTTTTGGTTTGTCTTCAGGGATAAACAACTTTGTAAGCACATAGATTCTCTCACCAAGCACACTTTATACAAACTCTATGCACGATTCGCATTTGGTGTGCTACTTAACATCAAACTCCTTCCATCAATTCTATGATAAAAGTGCAATATTTTATGATAGAATTGAAGCATGGTTGGAGATATATTACTTGGAATGATTTCTCATGAATTATCATTATCATATATTTAATATGGTGAATAGAGTTTATCATGAGTTAATTTTTCCTACTTTTAGTCGATTCTTATTCCAATCTCTCTCACTAATCTTTTTTCTTGAACATATGTTTGAAGGCTTGGGATTACTTGGATGGCTACATTGGCATTATGATTTTACATAGCTCATTTTTTTTATCCATTAGTAGCGTAGGAAGGGAGTAGGGTAGATAGAATAGTGTCTTTCTTTGCATAGTTTAGTTTTGCTTTCTAGTTTTTAATTAGTTTTATGTTTTAATTTTCTTTTCATTTCTGTTCGCTGATCAATAATTGGATTCTTAGCTGTGGTGGAGAGAAATAGAAGGCTTTACCACTAATTTTCCCTTGATTGTATTTTTCAATTTAATTTTGATATGGGGAAAATTTTACTTCATTTTACTCTCAAATTTCTTCTATGTGTTGGATAATATTTAGATCATCGATTTCATGCATGATCATCATGTCAAATATTGTCCAAGCATGTTTTCATCTTACAAGTGGAATATGTTAAAATGAATATATTATTTAGTTCCTCGGAATGAAAATGAACACTCAAAGATATTCAATCATCATATGAATATGATTCTAACTGAAATCTTTTACTTGATGAAATGGATTATGAGGGTTGATCTTACTGTCCCATACATATTAATATTAAATTCTGAGTATTAAAAATATGCCCATCTAAAATTCAAGCCACTCCCAATCCTTGTAATCTACTAAGACGATTATTTTTCCTTGGGTTTGGAGTTATCCAAATCTTTTATTTCACATCCACTCTTTTATTTAATCGCTTTCATCCAACATGATTTTTCTGTTTAGACCTTTTTAGCATAATGAACTTAGCTGGTTTTTTATTTCGTTTTAGTTCTTTTCTGTTAACACTTTTAGCTTTAATTTCCAAGCACTGGCTGCACATATCTTACACTCTATTCAGTTTATTTTTCATGAATGAGTTTCATCTTTTATCTTGCATATTTCTTCATTCAAGCTTCCTTTCATACACAACAACAAGAGACATTCATTCACACTGTCTAGATGCATTTTTTTTTGAAAATTTTGGACAACGTGGTCATTTAAATCTCTCTACTGATGTCCTTTTCAAAAATTACTCAGGAACCAATCTTTCTATTACCCAACTTACTGATTGATTAAAGGCTCAATCTCACCATTTTCCATTCAATGGATTTTTAGACCTGATATTTTCTTCAACAATATCTTTTCATCATTTAGGTTTGTTGATTTTAGGTTACCGTTTAAAGTCACATTCTAGAGAAATATTATTTTTATCATGGCTGAGCACTTCATACTTATATCATGTTGAATATATTCAAATGCTTTGGAGTTGTAAATACCTTCATGAAATATGTCACTACAACTTCTAAGATTCCAATTTTGAATTTTTATCATTTACTTTTTTAGCCTTGATGGTGATTTTTCAAGATGTCATTTCCTTGTGGGATATAACTTATCAATATATTGGGCCCACTCTCTTTAGCACTCCTCGAACCCAAAAACTAGTTTATTCATAATCAGAGGAAACACATGCCTTGGGGTGCAATGTTGATAAGTTTTCAATCATATTTTTTTATGACTAATGTTTGTTGGTGGATTTGTATCTTTAGATGATAAATGGGATTGAAGTCTTATGGTCTTGTTTGATTAATTTGTTTGACTCTGATTTCAAGAATAATACATTGTGTCCAGAGATCCAAACCTCGTAACAATCAATGACACTATGTCTCTTGTTGAAGGGGAAAATGTGGGAAAGCACCTAGTGCTTATCATTCAGGAAGAAGGTTGTGATACTTGGTTGAATGCATAGTGGATGATACTTGATAACTACATTAGCTTTCACACAGAGTTTTATGAAAACCAACTTAGTTCAAGTTTATTTTATCTTAGCACGATTTTCCTAGAATTAGTTTTAATTCCAGTCATCACTTTTCAATTTAGTTAATTCTCATTTCAATAAGCCAGTTAAATAAGAGGAGGATTTCTTCCCAAATTGTCTAAGAGATGATCACACCTTTCTCTTTTGCTATGCATATTGGGAAAATGGCTTTTGCAACCAACAACTCTAAATTTTTCTCTTGGAATAAAAAAAACATAGGGAAGTGTTAATCTGAAACTTGAATGCTTAGATTCCTTTCCAATATTCTTGGATTGATAAATCAAGATTGTCACCAACTTATCAACTGATCAGAAATATATTCCCATTTATTTACTCACATATTGGTTTATGATCTAATTGATATTTGAAGTCCTTTTCATGACTATTTTGATAACCTCCATAGTTGTGATATTTCTTTGCATTATCAAAATGAATCTTTGGTACTAATAATTATCTTTTATGGCAAAGAGAAAATGACACTTTGGTGAGAAATGTAATTTTTGTTATTGGAAAATTCAATGTTTTGAAAATTGCAAAGGAATTGCTTATGTCAAGAAATCTTGAGAGCATATGGGTTTATGGAGCATTTCATGAAATTAGTTTTTGAAAATCTATTTTGATTGAACATATTCATTAACCCATGTTTCTTGATTCCTAGAATTGTTTTGTCGCACAAAATGAAAAGAAAATCATATATGAAAATTTGATTTGAAAATTGTGTTGCAAAATATTTTCCATTAGATAATCAATTCTCGTGCTTTGGTTTGTTTTCATTTTAGATTAGAAACTCTGGGAATCTTTTCATTGGGCTTGATATTAATTAGCTAAATTTTATTGATTGTTAATTTCCCTTGGCTTACTGTCAATTTTCCACTGAAAACACTTCTTCTGTTGCTACTGCCATATTTATTACTCGTTATTGTTTTCTCTTCTTAGCTTTTTAATCCTTTTGATGACTAACATTCTAGATTCAAATTTCCTTTTGGTTTAGTTTTCTTTTCATGAATTCACTTCTGATTTCAATTTTTCTTTCTATTTATGTAGATTCCTCCCATATTTTGATTTGACAACTGGTATTTCCTTGATTTGATTTGACTCTTAGTCTTCCTTGAAGACTGCCCTTAAAATTTTGGTGAAGGGATTGATCAATTTTGGTCACATACTGGAGATTTTGTTTTACAAGTCATAAGATGTTCTCTATCTGAATGAAAATTTATAAATTTCTCAGCTGTAGGTATGGACTGATATTTGTGGTGGAATACATGTGCCCATTGAGAATACTAGGATAACTGATAAGTATAAGAAAATGTCTATCCACTCTTTTCTTTGAGCTCCATCCACTTCACATTAATAAGATGGCAAATACTATGATGGTTTTTGGAGAGACCCGTGGGTTAAACTAAATTGCATAACATCTACTATGTGAATCAAATTTACTCTCGTATCACCCCGCTTCCTTCACACCCTATGTGCATATGCATATGCATATATAAAATCTAAAAGGGTGAGCATGTTCTGAAATGAAAAGGAAGTTGAAAACACTATTAATAGTGTGAGAAATACAAGTAAACCCGTCGGGGCTATGGACGCCTACTGGTAGCGGGGCTATGCTTGTATGGTACCAATCCAACTTCATCAGGGCTATGGATGCTTGTTGGCAGTGAAGCAATGTCGGGAAAAGAGAGATCACGAACACACTTATGTAGATGTTTGCTTGTTTTACAAGTGAAAACCCATGGTTTAACCAAATCTAATTCAAAGTGTACAACTAGTAAAAGAACTTATCTCACTAATTATCTCTTTGAAAAGGGCGTGTTAGATTACAAGTACTTGAAATATTGGGTTATATCTTTTAAAATTTTGGTGTCAATGTGGTACCCATAACTATTGGAAAATTGTCTGCAGTTTGTTGAACTTATCTTTAAAATTCAGATATGAAGTACATGCCCTAGATTTCTATTGACAAAGATAACTGGTTCTTCTAGTGTGTTTCGATTTTTTGTGGCCGCAACAACCCACCTTTACTTTTTCTTTTACAAGTGAAAGGAAAGGGGATCCCTACTAAAATTTCAACCCTATTGCATAATCCTCTACTGCTTGAACCTAATGCTATCCCTTTGCCTACTTTGAAGGAGTTGGGGGTTTTATCTTGATGGATGATTGCCTTTGATGGGTGCTAACTATTACTCCCAAGCTGATGATTTCAAATGTCTTCATAATGCTTATTGGACTACTATATTTTTTGACGTTTGTATGATGGACTTGACATGTTGTTTTCAACCCTTTTGTTGATCCTGCAGTGCTTGATGATCCTATTTGGATACATGACTTGATGTTCTATTGCATGTCTTGGATGAGATTGTGGATGATTATTTGTTGGTTTCCTAATTCAAATTCTACATCCTATTGCTAACATGTTATGTTTCATGACTTCATATTATGTGCTCTCGCATACATATCCTACTCTTCTATTTCGAATTAGCATATTTAGTCTTAAGACACTCACCTATAGGCATCACATTATTTTTCAATAAACCTAGCACTCTCTCATAAGTTGGTTTAAAAGAAGGGAATATATTGTTTATTGTATTAGCTAGTCTTCCTTGATTCCATGGTTGATCTCATTCTTTTGTTTTGCAGGAGAGCGTTTGCAGAGCCATTTTGTTTGCATGACTGCTCCAGCATTAAGAGGCATGTGGGAAATATGTTCATCCTTTTCTAGAATCTTAAATTTGATCCTTACCGAGCTTCCCTTTTTCCTCTTTCCCTGAGGTCCTGATCTTCTAAGGCTATTGGATCCACCTTTCCTACAGACCCATTCCCAAGCCTCTTCGAATTGATCTCTAACAAATTCTTCTTTTGGACTTCCCTCTCTACTAAAACCTAGGCCCAAGGACTATTGGGTTTTCTCCTTCTTTTCCTCTATTTTTTCATCTAACCAAATCTCATAGTTGGATTTTTCCCATCGAGATATTTCCAATGAATGTAACCATTCTTAAATCTGAGTTCTAGATTGAAAGTTATGGCCTCCTAAAGTTTCCTAAGACAAATCTCACCTTTTCTTCCCACTCCCACATGGCATCTTCACATCTCACACTCTCCTATGTCATCTGACATGGAGCTAACGCTGATGTGGTGCCCACCACCTATCCTCATCATCGTCAAGATTTTTCCTGACTCTTCTTCCCAGCCTTCCAATCACATACTTCGACAAAGACATCGAAGCTTCATTGTCCCTAACATTCACACTCTTCACTGTCAAATTCCTTCTGCATCGGAGTACATCTACTCCTAATATCACAAATTACTCCAATGACCCTCCCCCGATGAATGGTTGTGATTTCATTTCACTCACTACTTGATTGATGACCTTCATTCATTCTCAGAAGTTGATGGCCTTATGACTACAATACCCATAGTACATAAATTTATTTCAGTTCCTCAGTTTGCGAATGTTCCTTCACTGCCTTAGATCAAATCCTTATCTTGTTCTTTCACATAGCAATGTTTTTCGCAATTGAATTATTTAGTGAATTACACATGCTCTTTTAAAGCTAAGCCCCTTTTCCTTCTAAGAAACCAACATTGAAACCACATGCATATTACTTTGCAAATTTTTACAAGCTTAAACCTCGAGCAGATTACCAAAGAGAAACTCTCCCAAGCTGTCTATATTTTCCTTGAATGCACAGTCAGATCCTTTTCGTGTAACAATATTTGGGTTATAAGTTTGGATGGTCAGAGTTAACACTCCGAACAATCTCCTTTAGACACTGAATGAATTTTAATCATGACCATTGATCGTCACTCAAAGAATGATCTAGATCTTTTGCATGCAAAATAGAGCTATGAGGGAATATTCCTCGATACCTCTTGTCGATACCTTGAAACTTCACAAATTTTCTAGATGCCAAATAATCATCTCCGAATACATATCATCACTTTTTTCAAGATTTAACCTTCAACATGCGAATCAAAGAAGGAATATTCTTCGATTATTTTCTTCAATACCTTTGCACTGACATGTTGGAACAGACAATGAAATGGCTCTTTCGATGGACTATAGGGATTGGTTCTAGATCTATTGAATGATTAGATCTCACTCTTAGAGTTGATGAATCATGATGGGAATGGGATATGAGTTATAAATACTTCGATGTGAATTTCTAAACGCACACTCTACCATTTTCGAGGTCCAATGGAAATTGACCAGAACCGTTGATTTGGTGGGTTTTCTCTTTTACAGATTCAAGAATTAATGGTCCATATTAACCCACAGGTCTGGTCAATGGTTGCAGAGTGAGGAGTTTTAAAAAAACATACATTTTGCTACAAGTGTCAAAATGATGCTCATGATACCTCTTTGGAAAGGTATCAGACAAAGGAACATAGTGGTATAGGTTTCGTTTAGGTTGAACAATGGATAAAAACATCATAAAATGTGAAAAACCGAAAAACACGGAGTTGGGGGGAAAATGGCCATACCAACTTCAAGCAATCATATCTGGGGCTACAAGTAAAAAAATCAAGACTAAGATAGTGCGATAGAAATATGGAGAAGAGAAGAACAAAATTGCATAGAAAATGTGGGAATATTGAGAGTGTAAATTTCTTGAAAATGCAAAACATAGATGGAACCCAAATTGAGATGAAAAAATGGGTATTATGACTTCAAATCATCACATCTTGAGATGAAAGAAAATAAATCGATCCAACAATATCTCAACGGAAATCTAAGACATAGGAGAATAAGACACAATGATCACATTCTGCAGGTCGAAGCCAAAAACACCCAGAAACTTCCGAAAAACAAAAGATAACACAAATGGACAGAGGCAATGAGTGTTTTAAAAAAAATATCATTTGTAAATTGCCAGAGGAAAAAAGTAACCACCCAGGGGTCTCTTCCGTTTCCATTTGTAACTTCCACATATATTTCTTTTGAAATGTAAAAAAGAAATTGGGGGGAAATGAAACGAATGGCCATGAGAACTCAAGAGTCTTTCTCTTTTCTTATAAAAGAGAACTGATAGTAGAGAAAAACATATTTTTTCCCTTTGTAACAAAGGATGGTACTATTACTTCTGAGGAATAAAGAGCAAGAGACATTTCATAGATGTAGTAGAGACTATTCTTTATGCATTTATCTTCTACTTGAGTAGATAGAATTCTGTTGTATGAATTATTTCTGCACTTTGTTTTGTTTGCTCATGTTGTCGCATGTCTCTTCATGTGTACATAAATGGTGTTATAGATGTTTTTTTCAACTATTTGTCTATGCATCTGCAACATTATTTCTTTGATTTACCATTAGAATACATGAAATATTTCTGGTTCTGATGGCTATGTTTCTCTGTACTCATTCTATTAGTTTTTCTCCCGGGATATGTTACAAGTAGTTAGATTAGATTAGTTTTCTTTAGTTATATTAATCTTAGAATTAGTTATAACTCTTTGGGGGGTAGTCCGTTGTCTTTCCTCCTTTTATTTATTTTAATTCTGAGCAACAATGAGGCCCATAAACTCATGGGAAACACTACCCCAAGTGAGAGTGGGTCTGATTGGGACCTGCCATCGAGCATTTTCCCTCATTTGATTGAATGAGTCATTTTGGACCGTCAAGAGATGGTACTGAAGGTTTTGAGGGAGAATCAAATTTATGCCAAGTTGAGAAAGTGATCATTTTATGAATGATATATTCATTATTTGGGTCATATCATTTCCAAGGAAGGAATAACTGTGGATCCGAAAAATATAAAATCCATTGAGGAGTAAATGACACCATGAAATGTCACAGAGGTGAGGTACTTTAAGGGACTTGCAGGTTATTAAATAAGGTTTATTGATGGATTCTCATAGCTTTCACATCCAATTACATATTTTCAAAAGAAAGGTGCACAATTTGGATGGACTCCAGATTGTGTAAGGAGTTTTCAACACTTGAAAAGTTTGTTGACAAGTGCACCAATTTTGAGAATTGTTGATCCTGATGCAGACTTAGTTGTGTGCATGTATGCATGCAAGGAAGGGATCGGTGGAGTCTTGAGTCATAATGGACATGTTCTATGCTATAAATCAAGAAAGTTAAAAGAGAATGAAAGGCTCTATGACACTCGTGACTTGGAATTGGTAGCCATAGTGCATGCCTTGAAGATGTGGCAACACTATCTCAAAGGTAAATGATTTGAGCTGAGAACATATCATAGTGGTATGAAGTATCAATTTGGACAACCATGTTTAAATGCCTGGCAGAGTAGGTGGTTATAATTCCTTAGTGAGTATGACTTTGGCATAAAGCATATCATAAGAAAGGAGAACAAGGTGGATGATACACTCA
>SNQJ01S0029824.1:79305-110524 GCA_010110895.2 Picea sitchensis
AATTTTAGAGGTTTCCAAATCAGATCAGCGCTATGTGGACATAAAGGGAACCTTACAACAAGGTATTTCACAACAAAAGTTTGAAGGTTATGAGCTAAGAGAGGATGGAATCCTCATGTATAGACACATAGTCTATGTGTCGAATGATTAGGAGTTTAAAAATATGTTATTTCCAGAGATGCATAAAGTTCCTTATGCTAGATATCTAGGCTACTAGAAGACAATTGTTGCAATAAAAAAACAATACTATTGGACATGCATGAAAAAGGAAGTTGTTGATTTTATTTCCAGATGCCTTGAATGTCAAAAGGTCAAGGCTGAGAATAAACATCCAATTGGTTTGTTACAACCTTTTCCCATTCCTAAGTGGAAGTGGGAAGTTGTGACCATGGATTTCATAAATAAGCTACCTAGGACTGCTAAGAATCATGATTCCATTATGGTGGTGGTGGACAAGATTACTAAAGCTACCCATTTTATTCCAGTAAAGTCGATGACCAAGGCAACCAACATTGATAAAATATACATGCGAGAAATTACTAAGATAAATCGTGTACCTAAGACAATTTTGTCTGACAGAGATTCCAAGTTCACCTCGAACTTTTGGAGAGGGATATTCAATGGATTTGGAACAAGTTTGAACTTTATCACAACATATCACCCTAAGACAGATGGTCAAACAGAGAGGGTAAATCAGGTGATTGAAGATATGCTCAAGATGTATGTGATAGATAAACCATCAAAATGGGAAGACTACCTTCACTTGGTAGAGTTTCCTTACAACAATGGGTATCAATCATATTTAAACATGAGCCCATTTGAGGCACTTTATTGTGGAAAGTGCAACATGCCAGTGACTTGGGACAACCCAGTAGACCACACAGTAGTTTGGCTAGATTTGATCCAAGAAATGGAAGAGAAGATGGTAAATATAAGACATAACTTAAAGGATGCACAAGACATGCAAAAAAGTTGTGTATATAAACACAAAAGCCACAATGAATTTAAAGTGGGTGCTCACGTGTTCTTAAAAGTGAAAGCCAGAACCAATTCCATGAAGTTGGGAAAGTGTTCTAAGTTGGCAGTGTGCTACTGTGGGCCATTTGAAATCCTAGAGAAGATTGGTCTTGTCGCATATATGCTTGAATTTCCTACATCCCTGTGTATTCGTAATTTTTTTCATGTGTCATTACTTACAAAGTACGTACCTAATGCTAATCATATTATTGATTGGAATGTGATTCAGGAGGAGCTAGAAGGAGATTTTCAAGTGCGATTGTTTTTCATATTGGATTGGAAAATAAAATAGCTCCAGAATTGAGTCATGGAGCTGGTAAAGGTCCAATGGACCTGGTATGGTCTCAAGGATGCAACTTGGGAGCACAAGAATGTTATGCGGGTAGAGTATTCACATCTTTTTCAATTTTTTTGAAGTTTTGTATGTACATGTGTATATGATGCACTGACAACAATCCATAAATAAGGGTGAGGGGAATGTAATGTTCCTAATCCATACCTTTTGCAATTGTACATATAGGCTGGCGAGCCATTGGTACCAATTGTAAATGTAAATGTTCATATAGGATGGTGAGCCATTGGCACCTAGTTTTGGTTTTGTGTGCACCAGGGTAAGTGCATGAAGAATTTTTGTCAAAGGAAGTGTGCACGCATTTAATAGTGTTGCACATACCTAAGTAGGTGTGCAAGATTTCACATCAATGGAAGGGTGTGCACATTCACAGTGTTATGTGCACTTGCTGAAGTGCGCGAGAATTAACTAGAAGTGCGCATTAGACTGAGTTATGTATGTGTGTGTGTGTGTGTGTAAGTGTATATACATACATACATACATACATACATAGGAGTCTCGGAGTTCTAGAGGGTACCCACTTGTATTACATTGTGATTTAAATGCAATGTATTATTTTGGATTACNATATATATATATATATTGAGGCCATAAAACATGTGTGGTTATGAGGCTGGTGAGACAAAATGCAAATAGGCCAGTGTACCTATCCATGTAAATGTAATCACAATTATTAATATTATTACATCGCTACGTACAAAGAGATCAAATGAAAAGAGATGGGGGGATAACTCCACTGGAAAAATGGAAAAGGGGGGGGACTTAAGTCTTAGGGAATATTTTATTAATATCTCTGGAAAAGTGTATGTTATTTATAATTATTTTATCCTAAGTTCTTGAGTGTAGGGAATGAGTCACCAAGTGGCGTAAGCTACTTATAAAGGTAATAGATGTCGAGTTTAAGGCATGCAATATATATTTATGGACTTAGTGTATTTTGGAGGAGGTTAGTCATTTTCTCGTGAGAAGAAGGGGTTGAACTATCTGGAAAATTTGACTATTACCTTATCTGCACAGAGAATCCTATAAGTGTTTTATATATTGTAATCAGAGTTTTTACTATCATAGAGGCGAGTTGTTAGGATCGTGAGGACTCTCTCTAGGTGAGATATTTTTTATCGAATATGTAGGTTGTCAGGCCCATGAACAGTCTCTCTAGATGAGAGTTTTACTGAGAATTGTTCCTTGGTGCACTGGGAATTAGTCACAGGGATCGAAGAATTCTTGTTCGGCCTATTGCTAGTAACCCTGGAAGGGAAGTGGGGTAGCTGAGGGAATGTTTAGTAGAGAAGGGGCACACTTCCTTAGGTGCAACAAGTGCATGGGGATTGAGATACTATAGGCTAGTTGCAACAGAGGGCACCTTTGACTGAGAAATTTTGTTGAGAATCGGACCTTAGCCTGTCACTAGGAATCCTTTTTTCATAGTGGAGTTAAGCCCCATCTTGGGGGTGACCTATTGTTGAAGTATTATGAGCAACATAATATATGGCTGAGAGGAACGTCTAAATTCTGCACGTAGTTGGTGACTTTCATAAGAGATAAGTATTCTTTATGTGATTGTCTCGTTTAATGCGTGCTTATTTATATATGTTTGACATGGGTTAATTCTTGTATGTTGTCACATATAAGTAATTGTTGTTATTTTGTATTATGCTGCCTGCACATGTAAGTATGGTGCTTATAGCCTGTATTTGTAGACGTGCTTGAATGTGACAATTATTGATAGTATTTACTGTTAAGTTAACTTTATGATTTTGGTCACGAGTCTCTGAGGTAGGATTTGAATGGTTGTGTGTGAAGGAAAGTACATGTGTGCACACGAGGTTGGAATTCATTTGTGCATGTAGGGAATTAGACCCTGTTCACAAGGAAAAAATAGAATTGGTGTGTGACACCAGGATGGTTTCCCACACAGTAGTGTTGTATGATCAATATGCTTGTGTGCAATAGTTTTTAATTACTTTAGTTGTTATAAGATGTATGGCGCGACTTAACTTGAGTTTGAGCACATTACTGCTCAGACTAGTGTGTAGTATAGAATCTGCGCAATGGAATTTGGAGTAGCATTGTTCATTAGTAAGGGTGATGTTTGGTTTCAGAGTGACAAAGTTGATATTGTGTGATGTGGCCTAGCTTGGGAGGCTAGGGACATTACAAATTGGCACTAAAAATCAAGGATAAATTAGCATGCAATGCTAGTAGAAAGAATTTGGTAGAGCACAAGGAATTCAAAGTAGAGGCATATGATGTATTTGGACACAAAAGGTAGATGACGTGTGTTACAAATGAGAAAACTATATCCTCTAACTAGGGGGAAATCACAATAGAATGGAAATAGAATATAACAATATTTATTTCTTCTATATTAGCCTACGCTAATTCAGAAATAAATACCATGGTAGTTAGAGGACTTACTTCGTAAATTGATAGTTGGCGACGTGATGCATGAACCATCCTCGCTTCAATCCTCTTGCTCCTTCCACATAATTCACAACCTGCAAACATAGAACATGAAACCTTCCTCAAACTGAAATGGAAAAATAAATGAATTATGAACTAAACAACTAACTAAGTACAATCTGGTGCATTAGTACCGACAATAGAAATTGAACATTAAACATGAGAATACATGTACATAGTATCTATGGGGAAGAAGAGAGATATCCATTTTTATAAATAAAAGAAATATTACAATGTGTTATACTCGACTTTTGCTGCCAGTACCGCTTATAACTGTTGCCTGGATTCCTCCTGCCCCGAGCCACTCAATATTGCTTGATCTCTAGTGTTCCACTTTGCATGAAGAAGAGAAAGACAAGGATGTATTAGATATCTATATTAGAAGGTGGGAGATCGAAGAGACTAAGAATGGAAATGCTCAGGGAGATGTTGGTCAAAAAATAGCGGGGATAAAATAATATGACTAATAGGGATTAGATGATAACTCTAGTATCACGGGGCTTAGTGTCCCTAGTATCCTCCTTTGTGGTCTTATTTATACCATATAAATATGGTTAATATTTTTTATCATGGGAATTATGAAGTCATGGAATTATTTTTACCATAAAATGCATGCGGGATAGTGTAATTTTATGATTTTATATTTTTTTATTCACTTTTGAAGACACTCACTCCTTTATTGAAGGGAACAAGTGAGTACTTTCTCTCTTAGTGAAGGAAACCGGTGAGTATATCCAAAGGAGGGGTATTTTGTAGAGTTGTGAGTGGATTCAGTCAGCCAAACTCAAGCATAGAATGCATGAGGGACAATAAGGTGCATCTTAGCTGAACGAGGTGACTAAATATGCTATATCAAAGTGCACCATGAGAAGGCATAAAATTCAGAGGATAATTTCATGATAGGTAAAGGTAGATGTAGATGTCATAGATTCTTTAGAGGATGAAGAAAAATATATGGTAGTAATTGATGATAGATATGTTGATATACATGAAATTCCAAAGGATACTTGTCATTTGAGTGTCCACATTAAGAGAATCCATGTGGAATTGGAGAAAGGATTACACAACAATAAAATTCAAACAAGAGAAAGACACTTGTAGCAACAATAGAACAAACAAATTTTGATGACACAAAGAATCATGATTGTGTCAATGGAGTAACAACATGCCCTAATGGAAGAGCATTAGCCGAGTAAAAACACCATAAAATCCAAGTGTAAGGTTAGAAGTAAGTGTTAAAAAGTTATTATGGATATCAATAACACGTAAAATATGGTTGAAGTGGAAATGGCAGAGAATTTAAATTTAGCATGATAGGAGTTCCCACAGCCATATATAATATTTTGGATCTAGAAGGGTTTTGATGCACTAATATTGAATGATATTTCCAATGGTGGCTTGCAATGTTGGAGAAAGTGGCTTGCTAATTTAGCCTTTGCTAGGGTTCAAGTTCTACCAAAATCATGTTCATTCTTGTGCTTGTTTGTTTGGATGTATAATAGTTCATGAAATAGTCATTGTGGCTAGGTATAAGTCATGAGAAAATTTAGTAGAATAGATACCCCCAACTCATAGCTTATAATCCAAATATTCCCAAAATGATTGGTTCTAGTGTTCCCCTGTAATGTTAAATCTAAGTGCACTAGCCTCATCATCATAAGAGAAACATAGTTCAAAAAAGTGAAGGATCAATGCAGGTTTCATTTAATATAAGAATATTGTGATGTGATTTTGTGAGATGTTATACCCATGGATGTTTTCCACTAGCTGGGTATGGCATGATTGCAGTGCATGCAAAAAGTAAAAACACCTACACCATCACCAAGGATGGGATGAAATTCTAGATATTACCAATGAAGGAAGAATAATCAAATAAGTGTTGATATTTAGTGAAGAAATCTATAGCATGAATATGAATAAATAGTAAGTTCACATTGTATTGTCAAAGAAAGTAATAGAGTACAATGGGGTGGAGGTTCTCGACAAAGCGAGGAGGACGTTGGAAGAGTATAATGAGATAACTCACCTAGATTTTCCAAAAGAATTATTTTCAAAGACAAATATAGTGCATGAGATAGAATTGATTTGAGTAACACATTTTTATAATCAAGTAGCACACACAATGATCTTGGTGAAGAGTGATTTTTGTACATAAATTATTATTTTGACTATTAATGAAGAATTATTTACTATTTTTTTTTACAAAAAAGGGTGGTCACAATAACAACCTCCAAAAGCACTAGTAATATCTATGAAAAACTAAAAAATAGGATGTACATCACCCCTCAACCATATCTCTATATCATACCACTACCACTACAAAAAAAATATATATATTTATCCCTTTACACAATTTTAGGTATTCATGTAAGGGAGCAATATGACCCTTGACATCAAAGCTATATTTCTATCCCCCACTAGATACCAATAGGGGGTGAAAATAAAACACACCCCTATGAAAAATTAAATTAGCAAAAATAAACCCTTAACCATGTCTAAATACCCAATAGGGAGGCAACAAATAGGGGAATAACTTTGGTAAGATGCAACCATCCCTTTTCCTATTTATGAACAACACCACAATCTACATCCAACAAAAATAAAATAGTCCTATCTCAATATAATAAATGAAAAGCAAGGTTAGGATTCTACCATAGGCACATAAAATTAAAGACAACAATCACTATGCATGGTAGCATGGGAGGGAAATAGACAACATCCAAAGAGTCCTTGAGAACATAATCTCAACCAAGGAACCTTCCACCAAAATAACATTACAAATCCACTGAAAGCATAACCACATATGAAATAGGAGGAAACACCATACATTTAGGAACCCCCGAAATGTAGTCCAACCAAGTAATTCATTGCCAAAAATATAATCCAAAAGGACAGGCAAGGGAATGTGCACTCCAACATAGATTTGAAACCATCCTACTACCACAAATCAAGTCTAATAGAAGAGACAATACAAGAAACAAATACAAAACCTTTCAACCAATCCATAAAACCAAATCCAAGCTATTCTCTAGGTTCCATATCTACACTCTCCTCCCTAGCACAACCGCCTTCTTTCTTTGTCCAACTACCAATACACTTATTGCATATGATGGGTGAAACCCTAGTAGCATTTGAGGTAGTGGATACTATGGGCATAAGAATGTGGAAAGCACCACTCCTCCTTGTTATCACCTTAATTTCACCTATTAGTGAAAATTAGGTGATTATCTATAGAAGCATCACTAGTTGACAATGATGCATTATAATAACACTACCTCATGGCTACGTAAACACCCTATTAAGCTAGATTAACCATAAAAGTGGTTATTTATTCAGTTGCACAACCATCCTTTCATTTAAGTATGCAAGAAATCCTAGTTGCACAACCATCCTTTCATTTAAGCATGTGATAAATCCTTAGATACCCAAGTAAGTCTTACAGGAAATCCCTTGATACCTATTGTAGGGAATTCACTCATATCACTAGATATAGGATTCCTTGATGAGAGGGTTGGAATCTCACTACAAACAACTAATAGAACACTATCTAATTTCCCTATATCAACATCTCATATCAAGATATTCAAAAGAATGATGAGAGAGGCATACCTTTTTAACATTGGTTGATGTAGATCCAAGTGAGTAGTTGTGATATAAGATAGCTCTAGCTCCAAATTTCTCTTCAGATCTACACACAATCAAGCAACCAAACCTTTCTCCAATCCAACATATGCATTTCAATGAAGATATTAATCTAAATTGATTTTGAGTTAAACAATCAAATACTAATTCTTGAATTTCAATACAACAAGCATTCACAAGAACAATAACAAGGAATTGTGGTGGAGAAATAAGATAGATCTATGTTAAAAAAAAATGAAATATTTGTTACAAAAAGCATAAATACATAATCCATTTTTTCAACACCTCCACCACCTGAAACTGGTTCCCTCCATTTTTAGCCACATGTATAGAGGTGCTACTCAAGATAAGGATCTCACTCTTTCACTATGGTAAATGGATCCAAGTAGGTCCACTAAGATACTCTCAAGGAAAGATCTCAATTAGAGAGTCAAGGAAACTCTCTCTCAAGCAAGCACAACAAAGTTCCCAATCTCACCAAGAATCTCTCTGTTAGCACTATGTAAATTTGTTCGGCTGATAAAACAAATGATAGAGGTAACCTACAAACCACTTTAGAGCTAGGTACTAGCTTTCTCATCTAAGAGAGGGCTCTCTCCTGTCACTTGGTTTCTAATAGATGAGTTTTCTTTAACAACTCACTGGATAGGTTTTGTTGTTTTGAAGGATTTTTTATAATTTTACTGGGAAGGAAGGGGAGGGACACGTATGGATATGGAGTCAAACTTCCGAAAATGAATGGAAGAACTAACTGGTCGGTAGAACTCTCCAGAGGATAAAGGCTAAATGAGGCGATAAATCTCAGTTATAAGCTGTAATTTGCAGAGTGTGAGAAGAGAGGAAACGAATATGACTGTATCAGAGCATTAAATAAATGAATTCTAACTTAGTTAGGAAGAACTTAACATAGTTTAAATTGCTTTAGCCGAGAGCATCACAAGATGAATTTTGGGCCTTTAACTATCCAATTTAAATAGAAGGAAGTGAAAATAGAATTCAAGCACACAAAAAATACATACGAAGAAAGAAGACGAAACTCAGACCACCACCATTAGAATCTTTTCATGGAAATTTCAGGACATCTGCATGTGCATTCTATTCATCTTCAAAAAATTACATTCAGGTTCCAAATAGCTAAAAATGTGCCCTCGCACTTCTGCCAACCACTAATACACTCAAAACTCCTAATATTTATACAAGCTGAGTTCTTTTGGTTTGAAACCGATTACAATGATTAAAATGAAACACTTAGGTTTTGAAACCATTTACAATGATTAAAATGAAACGCTTCGGTTTGGAAACTGATTACAATGATCATCAAGAAAACATTTCTTGATCCAGATTTTGGCTCCTTTGGTGTTTCAGTCCCTTTCTTCACCACTTTCTCTGCTCTGGTCTTCCACGTGGTCTGCCATCTTTAGTGACATCTGGACATCATCTACTGGGCCCTGGAAAACTGCATTTTGTCTTACCCAACCTGATTATTTCCTTCCATTGCAAGTCAAAAGGGATATCATAATCTGTCATTTCCTTTACCAAAATATCCAAGTCAATGCAGGAATCATATGACATGACTGGTAGTCCTAGCTTAACTATTTTGAACTGATTCAGGATTTCAAAATCTATAATTAGATGCTCAACTAAAGTAGCTTCTTTCAAATTTTCCTCCAGGGTTTTGAACTTGGAATGATCCATTATTCATTGAGTCAAACGAGCATTGTATTCTTCCTGATCATACATCATTCCCTTTCCATCCCAAAATGGTTGGAGTCCTTTGATGAACAATTCTTCGAACAAATCCTTGAAATCATGTACACTCTGTTCCATATGGGTTGCCTTGGTTTGGACTCATTTCAACAGGTTATGTTTAACAATAACCCTCTTGGCCTAGATAATCAATGTATTTCTATCTTTAACTCCAATAGTCTGAAGGTCTGTAGTAGGAATGGACTTGAGTAGATTTATGGAATTTTGGGCCCATTCTGGTGGTTTCTTTGCTAAAGTTTCATTCACAACAGTGCACCTGCTTCTGGATGTGATGGCTATGATCTCTTTATAATTAATGAAATTCAAATATACTCTGAACTTGGTAGCTTCAACAACTATAGAGTCCCAGATGATATGCTTGCCCCCCTGCAACAGGCCTTTGCCTCATAACCTCATCTTCAATTTATCTATTCTTTCTTGCAGGACTTCATTCTCCTTTTGAAATTGAGCTATCTTTTCATCCTTTGCCTGCATCTCCTGCTTCAATTTATCTATGCTTCCTTTTATCCCTTTGATTTCTCCTTATTTCAAGCTAACTTGTGACATATCCTGGACAAGTCCTTCAGTGTTTGACCCAACTACTGCAGTAGGGGCTGCAACTACAACCTTGTTTATCAATTCTGTCTTCTCTTGTGACCATTTCACCTTTTATTGTTCTAGATGCAACACCCTATCCTTGTAGTCCAATGCCTCTTGACGAAGTGTTTCCTTTTCCTGTTCTAGAGCAACCAATTCCGATGTTTGTGGATGCTCTGTAGTAGACATTTTCAATTTCTTCTTCAAACTTTGAATTAATTTGTCTTTCTCATCCAATGAGGATTTCAACCCTTGGGGGCCTTAAGATTCCAATCTCTTGACCTGAGTCTGCCAAGATCTGCAGGATGCCTTTTCCTGCCTCAACTGTCCTTCTAATTTCATTACATAAGATGATAGTTTTGAATTCTTCAAGATTAAAATCAAGTAATCTGAATATCTTGGATATGATTTGATGTGATTGGATATGATTTCATTAATCTTATATTGGATATGATTTGATGTGGATCATACCTTCTTCCCTGTATCTTTGCAAAACCAAACTCTTTAAGCTTTGCTTGAACCTGAGATAAATATGATCTGGCTTTGACAATGAAGGGCCAATCATAAAAGGGAACTTAAGGTTGGAGGATTTGTGTAACTTCAGGAAGTGCTCTGTCTTATATACAATTATCTTCCTGATGAATTCATGGGAAAATATTCTAGGATTCAAAAAAATAGGCAATAGGTAAGGGGATTCATGGGAATCATAATCCTAGATTACTGTTGAGTGCATGAATAGTACCCAATCCCCCAATCTGTTCTCTGGATTTGGCTGTAGATAGCTCCTCATGTCATCCAAAACTCTAGGTAGGATGGTATTGAAAATCAAACTGTAAACTCTGGACATGACTTTTTTTATGAATATAAGCAATGTGATCCTTTTACATTCAGTTGACACAAATGATGATTCAGGAAATTGTGTCTTGTTGGTTTCCAGGAAAATTCTCAACAGATAGGTGTAGTATTTGAAATGTCTTAGAGAGAGAAAATTCACTATCTGTTTATGGATATTATCATCTAGGAACTGATCAAAACTAATACAGACTGACATAACGGACTCTGACTTAAAAAAGGTCAAAAGGAAACTAAGAATGACTTCAACCACATATTTTTCATTGTCTAGAACTAAAACTTGACTCAATAGGAAGCATACCCATTAAACTTCAATAACCATTATATTCAAATTCATTGGCAAAGGAAGACCCTTTGAAAAATGTTCAGGTTTGATAACTGTTTGTAAAAATAGATCTCGGACCTCTGATGAACATTCTCTATATACCCTAATAATCTTTTCTTCATGGAAAGATTCAGAAATTGTGGAAAAATACTCTGGTATACCAAGGGACTCTCGAATTGAAACTCTCTACCCTACACATGACCTTGGACCCTCGTTTATTCACAACAACTCTTTCTTCATGGGAATACTATTTGGTGCACCAACCCATAAATTTTGGAAACGGGAAAGCAATTTCGATAGCATAAGGGACTATGGTGTTCTGGTTTGCTTCAAGGAACAATATACACCTTCCTACTTTACCGAACAAGTTGCTTTTGAACATAGATATAGGAGAAATACTGATTTTGGTATAAAAAACGTCTGAATCTTGGTCAATTAGGGCTTCTTCATTTGCCACATGATCTTGTTCTGTTATTGAGGTTATGATGGGATCCATGGTCGTGTACTGTTGAGATGCAGGTGAAAGATGGCGGTTGCGCCAAGGTTTTAACGGTCCAACATTCAAAATAAATTAAAATAAATGACAAAGTGCCCTTTTATACTTTTCCACTTTTCAGGGGCATGAGAAAGTGGTTTGAGGAAACCCGCTTTTCATCCCGAAATGCACCTGGTGGTGCCACGTAAGCCCGAACAAAAACCATGGTTTAAATTTCGGGCCCTCTCTCAAAAATAAACCTCCACACAGCTTCTCCCCCTGAAATCAGTCTCGACCGTTGATCTTGAGAACTCACGATCCGCAATGCATTGGGCCCGATCAACTTGGCGCTCCTTCCATATTTATCCCCTTTCCTAGTTTATAAGGCTTCCAAATCGATTTAGCATTCCACTAAATTCTGAAATCTTGATTTCACATAAAATTTTTAATGGTGACTAACATGGGTTCCAACTGGGGATGCTATCCTCCCAGTGAGGTAGCAAAGATCGACAGACCAAGTGCCTATCCATTGGGATTTATTTCACTCATGCAAATGAATCGATCAATAGATAATTCACGAAACCTTGTTTGCATAAATCCAATTGTACTCAACATAAAATTAGGGCCTTCGCTTCGAGCTTCAATTTTCTGCCGATTTTATTCCAAATGTTTCAACTGAAAAACAAAAATGGTTATATACAATGAAATGGAAAGGGTGAAAATTTCTTTAAGCAAGATAATGCTTGAGAAACTTTCCATTCACAGGCCCCCCAACAATAAGATCTCCATTAAGTTCCTATAGCAGATAGGCATTATTTCCATGTTATGCCACAATTTTGAAAGGTCCCAGCCACAGATGGTCAAATTTTCCATGCTTTCCTCTGTCTTCATTCCTGACATCCCATTTCAACACCAGATCCCGCAATTTTAAATCATCCTCCTTAGTATGCCTGTCAAAATACTTTTTAATCCTATCTTGGTGTAGTTGAGAGTTGTTGAAGGCTTTCTCTCTTGTTTGTTGAACATTGTTTAGTTCATTTGTCATCCTTTTAGTGGCATCTGGTTCAACATATTGCTCCTGTAGCAATCTCATCACTGGAAATCCTAATGAAGTAGGAAACATCACCTTTGCGCCATACACAATATGGAAGGGTGAAGTAGCAATCGACCTTTTAGTAGTGATCTTGTCAGCCCATAATACAAAAATAAGCTTCTTCTGCCAAGCCTTTTTGTTATCATGCAGTAGTTTCTTGATAATTTTGTCAAAATTTTATTGGATGACTCAACCAACCCATTTCCTTGAGGGTAATAAGCTGTGGAATGGCCAAGAGTTATATTGTAATCACTGCAAAATTTTTCCATCTTTTTGGACTTAAATGCTGCTACATTATCAGTAATGATTTTAATTGGACAACCAAATATAGACAAAATATTGTTTTCCAAAAATTGAATGATAACAGTATCTGTGGCTTTCCTTGTGGGGACTTCTTTAATCCACTTGGTGAAGTAATATGTGGTTGTCAATATCCACTTGTGTTGAGTTGAGGACTGTGGATGGATTTTTCCTATGAAATCAAGGCCCCATTGTCTAAAAGGTGCTTTAACAGAGATAGGATTCGAGGGAAAAGGCTCCAGTTTTCTCTTTCCATAAAATTTTTGGCATTCATGGTAGCTTGAAACTTCTTTGTAAACATCAGAAAAAATGCTAGGCCAATATAACCCAACCCTCAATATCTCGTGTACAATAGTTTTCCAATAATGGTGCCCTCCACAATCACCTTTATGAAACTCTCTAATGGTTTTTTCCACTTCTTTCTCCAACAAACAACTTAGCAAAATCCCACCTGGATCTTTCCAATACATAGATTGGTCTAGAGTGATTTTTTTTTCTTATTTTAACTTCAAAAACCTGGCCTTGGTTTTACTCAATTCAGGAGGAGCCTATAAATTTATCAGAACATAAATAATATCATCATACCATGGGGATTCAAGGAATTTTTGAGATACCTGAGGGACCTTTTCTTCTTCTGATTATGTTGATAAATAAACAATGAAATTAATTCCCAAGAGTTCACAATTTGACTGTGCCATCAACTTTGCAAGTCCTAACCCCTTGATCAACTTTGTAGGTTTGATCTCAAGGTCATACTCCAACAAAACAACTATCCACTTGCCCCTTTTACCCTTAGGATGAGGCTGAGTCAAAATGTCCTTCACAGAACTGCTGGGCACATAAGCAACGGTATGGGAATGCGAGATATAAACTTTAAACTTCTTTAGGGCCTTGACCAATGCATAAGACTTCTTTTCCATGATAACATACTTTAATGGGGAATCCCTCAATGTCCTGCTATAGTATGCTATAATCCTCTCAAATTTATGTTCATCTTTTTGTAATAGAACACCAACAACGGTGTGTTATGAGGCAAAAGAAAACAATATAAATTCTTTTGCAAAATTGGGGTTGGCCAACACTGGGGATTTGGTCAATGCCACTTTTATATCTTCAAAATATTTTCTGGCTTTAGATGTTCACTTTATCTTACTTCATTTTCTGAGCATGTTAGTGATATGCTTTATGATTTCAACCAGGTTAGGGATGAATCTTCTCAGAAAATTTACTTTCCCTAGGAAAGATTGCACTTCTTTCTTGCTTCTAGGTGTGCCAATTTTAAGGATTCCTTCAACTCTGATGGGATCTATATTTATTCCCTCCTTTGAAATAATGTGACCAAGCAAATTTCCCTCTTCCATGACAAAATTATACTTCTTGGGGTTCAATGAAGTGCCAAACTTCCTACATTTATGAAAATCTCTCCTTAGATGTTTAAGATGTTCTTCATTAGAAACTAAATATACATTGATATCATCTAAGTAAACAATCACAAATTTATTTTTCTCATTAGCAAAGGCTATATCCATAGCCCTTTGGAAAGTTTCTCCTTCATTCATGAGCCGAAAAGGCATTTTGGCATACATGAAGGTGCTCCAAGCTATTGTAAAGGTGGTCTTTTCCTGATCATCAGGGTGTACCATGATTTGATTGTACCCAGAGAAACCATCCAGCATTGATATTTTTTGAGAACCAACCACTTTCTATAGAATGCAATCCATCTTAGGTAGTGGGTAATTTTCCTTTAGAGACACCTTGTTCAAATTCGAAAAATGCACACATAATCTGATCTCTCCACTTTTCTTCCCGACAGGTACCAGATTTTCCAACCACTTAGAAAATCTCAGAGACATTATGATCTTGGCATCAAAAAACTTATTTATCTCCTTTTCAATCAAGGGTAGTAGTAAATGATTGATTCTTCTTAATTTCCTTTTGAAAGGTTTATGATCCTCTTTGATTGGAATCACATGCTGAATTACCTTAGTATCATAAACATTTAGATCTTCATAGCTCCATGCAAAAACGTCAGGAAATTATTTCATTAAATTGATATACCTTTGCTTGACCTCTGGGCTAAGTGTCTTGGATAGCTTGATGATCTTGGGATCTTCCTGAGTCCCAATGTTGCAATCTTCAACATCTTCCTCATTAGCAGCAATTTTAGGGCTTCTAGCTACATCATTATTGTCAAAGAGTTTTTCTAATGGGACCAGGCCTTGAGGAATGATGTTATTTTTTAACTACATTATATCCTTACCAACAATCTGATTCTTGAAATAGTCATCATTTGTGAACATAACTGCATCTTCTTCTTCACAACAATATTCCTCATCAATATTGAAACTTGCAAATTCACCATCCATCTTAAGGAAACTTTCTATTTGTTTGTCATCTTCAAAAACCTACCAGTACTTAATATTATCAGGTACTTTTGGCATGTGCTTGACCTCAATATCATATCCTCTATTATGAAAAAATGGAATTTTGAAAACTAAGGCTAAAGTAGCTAGAGCATCAACAATCTGATTCTGCCCCCTTGGAATCACCGAGAGAGTATATTCTGAAAATTCTTCTAGAAGGTCAAGAACTATATTCCTATATGCTCTTAATCTAGGATTATTTGCTTGAAATATACCCATTACTTGATTTATAATCATCTTAGAGTCTCCATGTACAACTATCCTCCTGGCACCCATTTCTTTCAAAGTCTTCAATCCCAACTCTAATGCCTCATATTCAACCATGTTATTTGTGCAATCAAAAGAAAGCTTGTAAGAAAAAAAAATTGTGCTGAATCTGGGGGGGTTAATCCACACACCAACTCCTGCTCCTTCTTTACTGACAAATCCATCAAAGCTCATGTTCCACATATCATTTTAAGCATTGTTTTTCTGATCTGAAATTTCCTCAGTTTGCTAATCAGATTTGTCTTTGGTAGTCACATCAGTCTTTAGAATATTCTCTTCAAAACTCAAATCATTAAAGAAAATAGAAGAACCAATCTCAGTTTCTACAGAATAAATGGGATGGTTGTTTGGGTGGGATTTGTTACTGACCATGTACTTGAGCAATACTTCCCTGTACAACCTCCTATCTTGACAAAAAATAGGGATAGTGGCATATGACATATCCATTTGTAAAGCCCCTTTCAACTTTGTAGCCCATGACCTAGATAACAATATGCCAAATTTAGGAGGGATATCAACAACCACCACCTCCATGACCATATTATTTGCTGGAATTTGAGACAAGGATACTACCCGATCTTTTATTAGGCCCAAACACTCCACCTTACTTGAATCAAAAGAGAAAAGATCCTTGTAAGGCCTTGTAATTTCTAGACCCAATTGGTCCATGACCACCTTGGGCATCAGATTATGGGATGCTCCTGAATCCAACATAACATTATGAAAAGTCATATCATGAATATTCAGACTAACATAGAAAGGAGGGACCTCATCAACATCACTACTTTCCTCTACACATGGGCCAAACAAGATGTCAGGATGATCATCTTGTATATTTAAAGTATCAGAAGTTTCTTCCATCTTGAGTATCTTAATGATCTGATTTCTATATTCACTATTCTTTATCAGCTCATTGAAGGGAACAAGGATTTAATTTTGTCCATCTCACATTCAAAGTTAAAGGAAGATGAGGTTTTTTCTACCTCTTTGATGACTGTCTCCTTTCTTGGTTCAGGTACTTTCTTTGGAGGTTCTCCCTTCTGCTTTCCTTTCTCTACAACATCATTTGCAATAGAGTCCTTCTTAGGCTGACTCGAAGAAGGTGTATTGTTTTGAGATTCTTTGGTGGGATTTCCCTTTGGAGGATTTGCATGCACCTTTTTTCTTCAAAGATTATACTGTACTTTCTAGAATTGCATGATGGCATTCTGTAGTCCTTTCTGGTAGTCTTCCTTTTCCACTGACAACCTTTCATCATTCTCCTGCATGAATATATCATTTGCATCCATGAATTGATCATGTTCTTATTTAGTTAAAAACACCTCTATTTCATCACCATCACAAAAATGCATATTGTCTTCAAAAGTTTCATCCAAATTTTCATTTACATAATTATTTTGAAAATGAGGTCTTAGTTGCTGATCACTATGGTTCCTCTGATCTCTTTGTCTATTTTGTGGAACTGTTGGTCTCCTTTGATTTCTGGGTGGAACATCAACCTACTCTCTGGTGTTAGGATCATTATCTAAATACATCATTTCCATGAGTTTCTCCATGGTATTCATCATCAACTCAAACCTCTCTTCTGATGACTGTGAGGTTGAAGGTTGTGCCTTATCTTGGACCTTGTTTATGTCTCTGTCAGAATTATAGTTGATCTTTCCTGAAGCCATTAGATTTAATTCAAATTCTATTGCATCACTCATCATATCATCTTGTGAAGTGGATCTTCTCTCCCTTAACAACAAAGCAATGTCACACTCAGAGGAATCAACATATCTAAGTTGAGCAGCTTTAGGAGGAGGTTTTACTTCAGTAGGAATTGAGTTGTAAACTTTCATAAATCTAGCTGAAAAATATTGTACTGTTTCATCGGGTGACCTTCTCATGTTGTTGTACTGAGTTAGTAACTAGAGGGGGTTTTTCTTGTCACCCCACTTTGCAAGGAAAATTGTTTCAAGGGCCTCAAAATCTAGGATACTTGCTGCTGGGAGAGCTTTGAACCATTTTCTACCTTCTCCTGCGAGACTTTGTGCAAACAACCTCATTTTTGCATCTTCATAATCTACTTCTTCTAGTTCCACAAAATCATTGAACCAATCTAAGTGTTTTTGCGCTGACACATTGCCTTCAACATCATACAACTTAATCCTCTGATTATATTCCTAGGGTAAATCATGTAATTGAGTAGGTAGAATAAGGGGGGAAAACCTAGCTGCCATAGCTGCAGTAAGAACTTGAAGTGGCTGATTGTTCTGAGCAGGAATCACAATGGGTCTAATAGAGGCAGCTGAAATTAAACCTTGGAACCTCTTCTCATCAAAGATGATTTCATTCAAACTGGATTCAGATCTAGTTCTGAACAAAGTTTGCTCAAATTTTAAGTCAAAATCAAGGTCTTCAATATTTTTTACTCCATCTTTAAGCAAAGATAGATTTCTGTCTAGACAAAAAATTGGGCTTATTGGCCTTTCTTTTCTCTTGTGTACGAGTTTCTCAGGATCAGACACAGGGATTATTTCTTTTGGGTCTAGATATCTTCTGGTATGAATTCTCTTGGGAGCCAGGATTTCTTCTCAGACAACTTTATGCTATTGGTCTCTTTATAATGGAGTCATCAGGGTAAATTTAGTATCATCCAATAAGGTGTTTGATTCACTGTCACCCTCAGGAATCAAATATGAAGCTTTAAGTCATTCTTTTCCTAGGGAAGATTACACTTTCGATCCCCGATAGTGACGCCAAAATGTTAACACTTTGTAAATTTGTTCGGATGATAAAAAAATGACATAAGTAACCTAAAACCCACTTTAGAATTGGGTACTAGCCTGATCAACTTAGAGAGAGCTCTCTCCTATCACTTGGTTTCTAATAGATGAGTTTCCTTTAACAATTCACTCGCTAGGTTTTGTTGTTTTGAAGTATTTTTTATAATTTTGCTGGCAAGGAAGGGGAGGGAAACTTAGGGATATGGAGTTAAAATTCTAAAAACGAATGGAAGCACTGAATGGTTGGTAGAACTCTCCAGAGGATAAAGGATAAATGAGGTGATAAATCTAAGTTATAAGATGTAATTTGCAGAGTGTGAGAAGAAAGGAAAAACACATGACTGTATCAGAGCATTAAATAAATGAATTCTGACTTAGTTAGGAAGAACTTAACATAGTTTAAATTTCTTCAGCCGAGAGCATCACAAGATGAATTCTAGGCCTTTAACTATCCAATTTAAACAGAAGGCCATGAAAAAGGAATATAAGCACACAGGAAATACATATGAAGAAAGAAGACGAAACTCATACCACCACCATTAGAATCTTTTCATGGAAATTTCAGGACATCTACATGTGCATTCTATTCAACTTCAGGAAATTACATTCATGTTCCAAATAGCTAAAAATGTGCCCTTTCACTTCTGCCAACCACTAATACATTCAAAACTCCTAATATTTATACAAGATGAGTTCTTTCGGTTTGAAACCGATTACAATGATTAAAATGAAACACTTCGGTTTTGAAATCATTTACAATGCTTAAAATGAAACACTTCAGTTTGGAAACCAATTACAATGATCAACAAGAAAACATTTCTTCATCCAGATTTTGTCTCCTCTGACGTTTCAGTCCCTTTCTTCACCACTTGCTCTGCTCTGGTCTTCCATGTGGTCTACCATCTTTAGTGAGATCTGGACATCATCTACTGGGCCCTCGAAAACTGCATTTTGTCTTACCCAGCCTGATTATTTCCTTCCATTGCAAGTCAGAAGGGATATCATAATCTGTCATTTCCTTTATCAAAATATCCAGGTCAATGTAGGAAGAATATGACATGACTGGTAGTCCCAACTTAATTGTTTTGAACTGATTCAAGATTTCAAAATATGTAATTAGATGCTCAACTAAAGTAGCTCCTTTCAGATTTTCCTCTAGGGTTTTGAACTTGGAATGATCCATTCTACACTGAGTCAAATGAGCATTGTATTCTTCTTGATCAATAGAAATTTCCCTGACCATCCCAAAATGGTGGGAGTCCTTTGATGAAAAATTCTTTGAACAAATCCTTGAACTTCTGTACACTCTGTTCCATCTGTGTTGCGTTGGTTTGGACTGATTTCAACACATTATGTTTAGAAATAACCCTCCTGGCCTAGATAATCAATGTGGTTCTATATTTAACTCCAATAGTATGAAGGTCTGCAGTAGGAATGGAGTTGAGTAGATTTATGACGTTTTGGGCCCATTCTGATGGTTTCTTTGCTAAAGTTTCATTCACAGCAACATACATTCTTCTGGCTGTGATGGATATGTTGTCTTTATCATTAATGAAATTCAAATATACTCTGAACTTGGAAGCTTCAACAGCTATAGAGTCCCATATGATATTCTTTCCCCCCATGCAATAGGCATTTGCCTCTTAACCTCATCTTCAACTTATCTATTCTTTCTTGCAAGACTTCATTCTCCTTTTGAAATTGAGCTATCCTTTCAACCTTTTCCTACATCTCCTTCTTCAATTTCTTTATGCTTCCTTTTATCCCTTTGATTTCTCCTTCTTTCAAGCTAACTTGTGACATAGCCTGGACAAGTCCTTTAGTGTTTGACCCAAATCCTGCAACAGGGGATACAACTACAACCTTGTTTAGCAATTATGTCTTCTCTTATAAGCATTTCACCTTTTCACATTCTAGATGAAACACCCTAGCCTTGTAGTCCAATGCCTCTTGACAAAGTGTTTTCTTTTCCTGTTCTATAGAAATCAATTATATTGTTTGTGGATGCTCTGTAGCAGACATTTTCAATTTCTTCTTCAAACTTTGAATTAATTTGTCTTTCTCATCCAATGAGGATTTCAACTCTTGGGGGCCTTCAGATTCCAACCTCTTGACCTGAGTCTGCCAAGCTATGCTAGATTCCTTTTCTTGCCTCAACTGTCCTTCCAATTTCATTGCATAATATGATAGTTTTGAATTCTTCAAGCTTAAACTCAAGTAATCTAAATACAACATATCACTAGTATGCTTATGGAATTTGACCTTGTTTGGAGCACTTATGTTATCATATCTTATCTTTATTTCAGAGGCTTTGTATTCATCTGCAACAACAATGTTAAAGGTTCTCTTGTCAACATCCCTTTCTGTGAACATAGAATATTTTAGAATATTTATGTTGAGAAAACTTTTCCACTTCAGGGACTAAATCCCTCATCTCACTCAGAGCTATGTTTCCCTTCTCAACATACTATTTTTCCAAATCTTCTTTAGATTGATACACTTTCTTAGATGTTATATCAATTATATATTTCTTGTTGCTGAAGGTTCTTGAGCTTCCTTCACATTGGGGTTTATTTTCCTTTTCAACTCTACAGTTCTAGTACCACTTTCCACCATATCTAGATTTACTTGTTCTCTGGGCTCTTCCTCTTCTAAATCCACTATCTATGGAAACTATGTAATCTTCATCTTCTTTGGAACAATTTGCTGGTTACTGATTCCCACGACCTCTGAATTGCTTCTCTTGTTGTAGAAACTTATCTTAGGAACTTTGACTATCAATTTCTGAGAATAATGTTGTGTTTGACTTTGTGGCAGGGTTTCCTCCACTTGTTGTGTTTGATATGGTTGCAATATTGTGTCCATATAAACACAGATTTCCATATTTTCCAGCTTATCAAAACTCTCAACATGTTCATTCTCATAAGGGGCCTGTTTGTTCATCAATCTTATCTTGGATATGATTTGATGTGGATCATACCTTCTTCCCTGTAGCTGTGCAAAACCAAACTCTTTAAGCTTTGCTTGAACCTGAGATAAATATGATCTGGCTTTGATAATGAAGGGGACAATCATAAAAGGGAACTTAAGGTTGGAGGCTTTGTGTAACTTCAGGAAGTGCTTTGTCTTATATACAATTATCTTCCTGATGAATTCAAGGGAAAATATTCTAGGATTCAAAAAAATAGGCAATAGGTAAGGGGATTCATGTAATGATCCCAAGCCAAATTCTTTCTTGGAATCACTAACTACTACTAATTTATTGAGTTATTAAGTGCATACAAGATTCATCAACACATCGAGATCACAATATATTCAAGATGTAGAAGCACAAGCAAAGATTTGACCTTTTTATTATGAAGCACAAGCAAAGATTTGACCTTTTTATTATGAGCAATGTAAGATCAATACAATAGATGATCCCATAAACTCCCGATGTATTCGCATATACACAGATATGAGTCGCTACAAAATGCTCCTCCCGCTACAAAATAATGCCCAGTTAAATAAAAATGAAGATCAATACAGATCCTAATGCCAAACTTCAAATTAAGAATGCTACTTCCAATAGAATAAAACCCTCAATAACTCACCTCTATTGCTGTAAAGTGTCCACACCAAGAAATATACAATTGGATAGATCGGTGATGGTAAAGAATAACCTGTGTGTCAATCTCCAAGATCCTCCTCTCTAATCTCTCTGTAGACCAATTTCCCACCTGAATGGGGTGCCCCACTGATGACTGAAACCCTCTAGTCAGTTCGCCCTCGATGAAGGTGACTCCAAATGCCTTAAACTTCCAATAATAGATCTGTGATGAGAACCTTGTGGGAGAATTTTCAGATCCAGATCTTGAGTATATCTCTCTAGATCTGAGTTTTTACTGAATTACAGGATGTCCCCCATGGCTCCAAGACGCCCCAATCAAGCACAAATGTAGAATGATGATAACCTCTAGAAAATCCCCTAAACTAATGGTCTCGGCCTCTGTAAACAAAACCCACCATCTAATGTAAGACCAGGCCCTCTGGATAAGCTGGATCTAACCTCCCTTGATAAACCGCCTGAGACTAGAATGGTGGAGGAGTCTTCATCCCCGAGACCAAGTCAGTGGGAACAAGGTGAGTGGATATTTCACCACTGGAAGTTGTTCCCAAGGGTTGTGGTACAAAAACCCCAACCAATGCTCAAGAGCACAGCAAAATGCTAACTAAAACCGCACGAATAATAGGTACCTCTTACTTATACTTTTCCTTCAATCATGAGTTAGGTTAACTCCTAGGTTAATATTCTCCTATTCTTTCATTATTGTCTTTTATTCCTTTATCCTTTCCTTTCTTAAGTCAACTTAAAAATATAACTTTTTAACCCTTTGACTTTTTCCTCAAAGGTGGAGACTATGACCTAGTGGGGGTGCCCAGCACACTGAGTCTCCTCATCACCTCTAAGAGGTGGGGGACATTACAGTGCTCCCTTCCCAAGGTTGTTTTTTTCTCAAGCAATTCTATATCAAGGTGTTTGAATATTTTTTCTCCTTCCCAAGTGGCATCCTCAATGGGTAAATCCTTCCACTTGATGAGATACTCCTTGATACTTCAGTTTCATAGACTCTTCTCTCTGACATCTAACACATCCTATGGAATCAAAACAAGGAGGAAGGAGCGGAATGGACGGATGGACGAAGGAAGGAGTGGATGGATGAAGGAATGGAATGGATGGAAATGGTGAATGGAGGAATGGAGTGGACGGACGGATGGAAGGAATGGATGATCAGGAATGGATGGAGGATGGAAGGATGAATGGAGGAAGGATGGATGGATGGACAAGGATGGATGGATGGAGGAATGGATGGATGGATGGTAAATGGATGGATGGAAGGAGGATGGATGGAATGGAAAGGAATGGAATGGATGGATGGAAAGGAATGGAATGGAAGGAAAGGAGGATGGATGAGAGGAAGGAATGGAGGAAGGAAGGAAGGAATGGATGGATGGATGGATGGATGGAATGGAATGGAGGAATGGAATGGAAATGGAGGATGGAGGAAGGAATGGATGGACGGACGGACGGATGGACGGAAGGAAATGGATGGATGGCGGGAGGACGGAGGAAGGAGGATGGATGGACGGATGGATGGAATGGAATGGATGAATGGATGAATGGACATGGAAGAATGGACGGATGGATGGATGGATGGAGGAAAAGGATGGAAGGAAGGAAGGAAGGAGTGGAAGGGAAGGACGGAAGGAATGGATGGATGGATGGAATGGATGGATGGAATGGATGGAAGGAAGGATGGATGGAATGGATGGATGGATGGATGGAAAGATGGAAAGAATGGAAGAAATGGATGGAATGGATGGAAGGATAAATGGACAGGATGAAGGTCGAAACCTTACACCCTGGTCTTATTGCCAAAAGTGTCCAATCACCCTAAGAAATATGCCAATTGATAGATCAGGATGGTAAGAATAACCCATGTGCCTCAATCTCCAAGATCCCTCTCTCAATCTCCGTAGATTTGAATTTCCCACCTAATGGGGTGCCCCACTAGATGACTCCAAAATCCCAGTCGGTTCGGGCCTCTATGAAGGTGGTTTCCAAATGCCTCGAACTCTCCAAGAATATAGATCACATGAGAATCCTGTGGGAGAAGTTTTACTCAGACCTCAAGTAGATCTCCCTAGATCCATGAAGTTTTACTGAATTACATGATGTCCCCTATGGCTCCAAGACGCCCCAATCGGCAGACAAATGTGAATGATGATAACTCTCCTAAAAATCCTCAACCATGGTCCCGCAAAACAAAACCCAACTATTAACGCACTAGGCCCTCGTGATAAGTCGGATTCTAACCTCCCCATAAACCGCCCCTGAAAGATTCAGAATGGTGTGGAGGAGTCTTCATCCCCAAGACCAACAGGAAAACTTGAGTGGATATTTCACCACCTGAAGTTGTTCCCAAGGGTTTGTACAACAAAACCCCCAAACTCGGGAATGCTCAAGAGCAATAGAAAATGCTAAACTTAATGAATAATAAAAATCTCTTTACTTATACTCTTTCCTTCTACCCTTTGTTGAGTTGTATTAATGTCTTCTAATTCTTTGTGGAGTTAGGTTAACTCCCAGGGTTAATCTTCTATTCTTCTATTGAGTTATCTTTTACTCCTTTATCCTTTTCCTTTCTTAAGTCAACTTAAAAATATAACTTTTAACTTCTTGACTTTTCCCCCCTCATTGTGAGACTATGACCTAGTGGGGGTGCCCAGGCCATTGAGTCTCCTCATCACCTCTCTAAGAGGTGGGGGACATTAAAATTCATGGGAACCATAATCCCAGATTACTGTTGAGTGCATGAATAATACCCAATTCCCCACTCTGTTCTCTAGATTTGGCTGTAGATAGCTCCTCATGTCATCCAAAACTCTAGGTAGGCTGGTATTGAAAATAAAACTGTAAACTCTGGACATGACTTTTTTTATGAAGATAAGCAATGTGATCCTTTTACATTCAGTTGACACAAATGATGCTTCAGGAAATTGTATCTTGTTGGTTTCCAGGAAAATTATCAACAGATAGGTGTAGTATTTGAAATGTCTTAGAGAGAGAAAATTCACTATCTATTTATGGATATTATCATCTAGGAGCTGATCAAAACTAATACAGACTGACAAACCAGACTCTGACTTAAAAAAGGTCAAAAGGAAACCAAGCATGACTTCAACCACATATTTCTCATTGTCTAGACCTAAAACTTGAATTAATAGGGAGAAAACCCATTGAACTTCAATAACCATTAGATTCACATTCATTGGCAAAGACAGACCCTCTGAAAAATGTTCAGGTTTGATAAGTGTATGTAAAAACAAATCTCAGACCTCTGATGGAATTTCTCCATATACCCTTATCAAATTTTCTTCATTGAAAGGTTCATAAATCATGGAAAAAGACTCTGGTATACTGAGGGACTCTCGAATTGATAGACTCTCTACCCTACACATGACCTTGAACCCTCGTTTATTCACAACGACTCTTTCTTCATGGGAATACTATTCGACGCACAAACCTATAAATTCGGGAAACAAGAAAAATATTTCGATAGCATAAGGGACTATGGTGGCTTGGATTGATTCAAGGAACAATATACACCTTCCAACTTTACCAGACAATTTGCTTCTAGACAAAGAGAAAGGAGAAATACTGATTTCGGTATAAAAAACGTCTGAATCTTGGTGAATTAGGGCTTCTTCATTTTCCAAAGGATCTTGTTTTGTTGCTGAGGTTATGATAGGATCCATGGTCATGATAAAAATACTTTTTAATGAGCGATAATGGTGTGTAGTTGGTGTACTGTTGAGCTACAGGTGAAACATGGTGGTCACGCCAAGGTTTTAACGATCCAACATTCAAAATAAATGAAAATAAATGAAAAAGTGTCATTTTATACTTTTCCACTTTTCGGGGGCATGAGAAAGTGGTTTGAAAAAACCCGCTTCTCATCTCGAAATGCACTTGGTGGTGCCACGTAACCCCGAATGAAAACCTTGGTTTAAATTTTGGGCCCTCTCTCCAAAACTAACCCCCACGGAGCTTCTCCCCCCGAAATCATTCTCGGCCATTGATCTTGAGAACTCACGATCTGCGATGCGTTGGGCCTGATCAGCTTGGCACTCCGACCATATTTATCTCTTTCCTGCCATATTTATCCCCTTTCCTAGTTTATCGGGCTTCCAAATCGATTTACCATTTCACTAAATTCTAAAATCTTGATTTCACATAAAAAATTTAATGGTGACTAACACTCCCTTTTATAACTAAAAAAGTGGTTCACCTATGTTGGCAAGAGAGATCATGGCCCTACAGGTGTATGATTCAAGATCTAGCTTGGGAATAAAGCTTGCATATTTTTTAGAGCCACCTTTAGGAGTAGTTCCAAATAAATATTATAGATTTATTTTTATGAATAATTTCAAATAAAGTTATTTTAAAGTTAAATTGGGCTTGAAAAGGTGCTCCTTAATGGAATAAGGAATGATAACATTGCTAAAATAATTTTGAGAACCAATTTTGAGTGTAATAGGTTTCCTCCTAATGTGTAATTGATGAAGATGAGCTAAGGGTCAAAATACATTATAAAATCCATAGGAGTGATCAAGTGAACCAAGGAGGAGTCCAATAAATCTAGAATCAAGAAAGTACATGCAAACACATACCAACGTATTAGATATCTATCTTTCCCAATGCATGCATAGCCATGCTCAAGTGAAAACAAGTATGGACAACAAATTAAGTACACTGCAGATTCATGAGCATATAAAAGGTGAGAACATAGACATGAAAGAATATATATTGGATCCATGTATATCATAATATTGTAGCCATGAACAAATACACTTTGGATGTACAATTTAAAATACATCAAAAGAACAACTAGATCAATGAACATATTAGATTTTCCTCCATAAACCAATGTAACACATGAGATTAGTATAAGAGATTAAAATCAATTCAAAGTAGCAATAAAGCCACCACAACGTAAGGTATTCAAACCCAACCTGCCATAGGTTTGAATATACACCATGTGAATAAATGAGCTAAATTCAAACATTGGAGAAACCATGTAGTCACTAGTCATTAAGGTATATCATTTCCATATGCGAGGTAACCCACCAATAATGATAATGGGACCTAAGGAACCAAAGTACATTCTAACCAATGCAAATAGATGTGTTGACATCAAACATTAGTAAAATCAACCGATCAAGTTCCTCGATTGATACCCACCATCGATTACGAGGGAACCTTTCACTAATGATATCAAGCCCTGAGTTAATATAAAAGTCTCTAATTATACCTCCCAGAATAAAGTATTTTCATTGTTGGCACCTAAGGGTTGACAGAGACTACGCACATGGCATAGGTCAGCACCGCATGCACATGAGAATACACATGACGTGACGCCAAGTTTCAACATTTGTGCCAACCAAGGATTTAATACACACACCAACCCATTTTGTATTGCATGCAAGGACTTAAAGAAACTCATGCATATAGGATCCAAAAAGATCTTGAGGAATCATTGTAACTGATTTTGTAACAACCCGATTAGTCATGGTCGAGGTTATGGATGGGATGGAAAGTTAGTTATGATTGCCATGCTCCATGGAAGATATGGGGGATACATGCGGATATGTAAGGGTTGGGATTTTGAGAAAAGAGAAAGTTCATTGTATTAGGAGAGAAAGAGACAAGCGATAACATAAGTTAAGATTATATTTTACTTCTTGTTATGTCTAGTTATTGCATGAGAGAGAAAATAGATCGAGATATGAGCGCTTAGATAATCTTCGTGTGTTGAATGTTAATGTATTTTGACCAGGATACGACCCTATTGTATCTCACTACTTTGAATGAATGAAATGAGTACAACCTAAGCACAATTATCTCTGCATCTGGTGAGTTCTGACTAGAATGCATGATTGTCTTATGTTATTTTGCGCAGTAGCTTGTAGTAGTTATGAATGAATGACTGACTAGTTAACATAGGTTTCCTTTATGCTATATTCCTTCACACCTTGCACAATACCGACGGTCTTTGTGATTCTCATGGTGTCTCAAGTGAGACCTTATTCGGTCCTTGAAGTTTGAATATGCCGATGCCTATGGATTTTTGTTAGTAAATCTTATTGAACCCTGGGTCTTTAACCCCCCCACTAGAGCCAAAAATTGTTTGCGTTGTTGGGACCTGAAGTTTTTGTACTACATGTTGAAGGAAGAAAATGAGGTGGAAATATTCTAGGAAGGAGATACAAGACTAGATAACCGAGAAGGAAGACGAGTTCACATGATGAGAGACAAGACCTGTAGATCAACCTCGTGTTGGATTACTGAGAGGGGGGGTGAATTAGTAATAGATAAATTTAATCCTTTTTAGCCATAAAATGCAAGTGTTATATCAATTTAGAATTATCCTCCAATAGTTGCAGAGTAAATAAAAAATGAACAAATAAGCAATCATACACATACACAGTACACCAATGTTTTTATGTGGAAACCTAAAGTGGGAGAAAACCATAAAATTCTTTTTCTTATATGTTCTTGAGAATTACATTAATTAGAAGCACCAACTTCCTTTGTTTTCCAACTGCAACTAGAAGGAGGCTCCAACCCCCTAGGTTCTTAGGCTACAACCCGAGGGAAGCTCCAACTCCCCAATTCTCTGGCTATAACCAGAAGGAGGCTACAACCCCCTATGTTCTCCAGCTACAACCGGAAGGTGGCTACAACCACTTGTCCTTACCTCATCGAACCGCCCTGACGTAGAAGTAGAATGATGGAACCACTGTCACACTATCACTGTGAGATATACCATTGTAACAACTTGTATCACTGACCTGCAACCAACCTTTACTACTTCTCTGCAATCAACCTGTATCTGAATTGAGCATGTATCAAACAAATACAACATATACACAACCTGTAGTTCTGGAACATGCGTATGTATGCACCCTATCTATACATCAGATTGCGTATGTACGCGACCTATTTATTATGCAGCTTACATATACCTTCTGAAAACTAGGGTTTTATTTCTTCTGAAAACTTTTGACCCTCTACAACCTCTTTCACATAGATTTGAAACCCGTCAATGTATTCAGACTGTAATTGTACCCTGTGCATGCATCCTAATTCATAAACTTTACCCAAATACTCTATATCTCTTTCTAGTCATGTGCCAAATGAGTGTGTGTTATCATGAACCAATATAATAACCCTCACATGAACTAGACATAAAACCCTTTTTGATATTCAACCTTCCAATACTTCAGATACTTCATGTATCACAAGAACCCTTAACCATATGCCAAGAAATACAAGATGTGCCTCAACTCTAACAATGATAAATGTTTCTTATACCGACACTATATTTCTGTAGATCTTATTTGTACAAAAGATCCCATGCAACCACTAATCTCTCTAGGGAGAATCCTCAAATTTCCATAACCATTTCTCATGCATACATCAAAATCCAACTACTCATAGAAATAAGACATACCTTTTGAACCAGTGGATAGATATGATGTATCTAATCACCGTAGACCATCTTGGGAGCTTGTTCTCAGAATCTAGAACCTCCACTTCTTCATCTCTTCAAAATTTCATGACTTTGCCCTCATGTACACATCCTGTTATACTGATAGACTGCATTTGTACGCACTCTATTATATTGGTAGCCCATGTATGTATGCACCCTGTTGCACTGTTATCCCATGTCCACCTCAAAACTTAGGTTTTTTTAGTATTTTATGTAATTCCAAAACTTTCACCTTCAATCCTTCGTGCTACCTCATACTTTCGCAACTTCAGATATATCATTGAGTACCTACAATAAGACTTACACAATAATAGATATTCAATATGCTCAAATGGTAATCAAATTAGAGACCCTTGTGTCTTATTTATACTTTCATGTAGCTTCCTCAAGGGGTTACCTTTTAACCATCTTAACCCACTTTCCTGATTTTAAGGCTAACCCACTTCTAACCACTTGTCCACTTAACTTGACCACTTTCCACAAATAGTAAGTTCTCCACTAACTTTATTATTTAAATAATTTCTTTTGCAACCACTTTGAATTATCCATAAATAGTAAATTCTCCACTAACTTTATTATTTAAATAATTTATTCTTTGCATCCACTTTGACTACTTTGACCTTTTAGGGGATTCTAGATAACTCATGAGGGTTCTCCAACTTCATATGGCCATAAATATCTATCCGTGAGGAGTTATGTGATGTTACACATACCACCAGAAATGGCATGACATGTACTATCCATATGAAATAGTCTTACCTGAAAATATATCAAAACTCATACCATTATCCATTAAACAAACTTGGGTCCATTACCCATACCTTTGTGCTACCAGACTTTCTTCAAGGGTTGACATCAATGACAACCAATCTAATTAATCAACAATCTCCCCCTTTCACATTGATGGTAGCATTCTGATGCAATACTGAATTCATATTACTCATGCTCCCCTGTGACCATCGCTCACGCTGGAACCATTCCTCTGTGATCTGTCTCCAAGAATTTCTATGCTGCATCTGATAAATCTCTCCCCCTTTGTCATCAATGGAAAATGTATATTTCCATTCAGGGCTACTCCCCCTAACCGAACTGTCCTTGGGGATAATCCCCCTGAAGAAACTCTTCTTGAAACTGATCTCCCAACGTGAAATTTCCTCTCTATGGTGCTTCCTTGTGTAAATATAATACATATAAGATAAACATTCAAAAGCATTCATTTTGGAGTAGAAATTACTCCAAGTCTCTGGCGAAGATACTCAAAGGATTCCCTTCAAAGTGGTTTTGTAAATATGTTTTCCACTTGTTCTTTTGAGCCCACATATTCAACTCTGATGTTATTCTCTGCAACTTGTTCCCTTAGAAAGTGATACTTGATTGGAATGTGCCTCGTCTTGGAGTGAATCACCGGGTTCTTTGAGATACTGATGGTGCTTGTATTATCACAATATATTGGAATGGGATCATCATACTCAACCTATATATCTGTCAAAGTTTGTTTCATCCATAGAACCTATGTACAATATCCTGCTACTGCAATATACTCTACTTCGAATGTAGATAAAGATACTGGTGATTATTTCTTACTTAATCAATATACTGTTGAAATTACTAAGACAACTGAGAGGGGGAAGGAGAATTGGTTGTTATTGTGCTTAAACAATTTTAAGTCTATTAAAACATTTTTAATCTTTCTTCAAGTGATCATCAATATTATACAACATATGGACAACATAAATAATGAGCATCAGTCACACATAAGATATACACAGAGACAGATTTTCACGAGGAAACCCATGAAGGGAG
>SNQJ01S0029824.1:110534-120627 GCA_010110895.2 Picea sitchensis
CTAAATTCAACTTTCCCAAAATTTAATTAAAGAAGTTTGATGGTACAAAGGTATTTACTTGAGTGAACCAAATAGAGAAATATTTTGAACTACATAATATTATGGATGATAAGAAAATGATTCACATAGCAACCTCAAACTTTGAGATAAAACCATATCAATGGTATCAATGGATAGTGAAAAGACAACCCCCTTTATATCACTAAACTTGGGGTTTATTTACAAGAGACTTATAAGCACAATATGGGAAAGTTTGGGAACAAGACTACTTCATTCAATTGGCCAGAATCAAGAAGTTAGGTGATATTGAAGAATATAATTCAAAATTCCTGGTATTGGCCACAAGGGTGGATAACCTAAGTGATGAACACTTGTTGGAAGTTTACATGGGTGGATTAAAAGAAGACATTAAACATGAAATTTTCTTAAGACAACCTACAAGTATTATGGAATCTATGCAAAATTCTCGTCATATTCATGCCAAAAATAAGGCTACACACAAGTATAGCATTGGAGGAAGAGATCGTTTTGGGGTTCATAAGACAACCATATCTCAACCAACAAGGTTGACACCTCAACAAATGGATGAAATAAGAGAAAAATGGCTATGTTTCAATTGTGATAGCAAGTATAGTAAAGGGCATAAATGCGGCGAGAATAAATTATTCTACATAGACTGTGAAGAGGAAGAAGATAGTGTACCTAAACCAACAAGGTTGACACCTCAAAAAATTTATGAAAGAAGAACAAAAGGACTATGTTTCAATTGTGATAGAAAGTACAGTAAGGAGCATAAATGTGGTGAGAATAAATTATTCTACATAGACTGTGAAGAGGAAGAAGATAAAGAATTGGAACCATCACAAGACCCAAATCTAGAAGATACTACTCCAACAATATCTTGTCATGCTTTGGCCGACATCGTTACTCCAGAAACCCTCAATATACAAGGATACATAAAAAATAAAATGGTAACAATATTGATTGATTTAGGTAGAACCGATAATTTCATCAATTACAAATTATCAAAAGGTCTCAATTGTTTTGTATATCCTGCACCAGAGTTTCAAGTAATGATTGCAAATGGAGGTACCATAAATTTTTCAAGGAAATTCCATAGTATTAAGCTCAACATGGGGGAGTATTTTCTAGATAGCCCCATGTTTTCCATCCAAATGGGGGGTGCTGATGTTGTATTAGGGGTCCAATGGTTTCAATCACTAGGAATAGTGGCCTTTGATTTTTAAAATATTTTTATGAGATTTTCCTCAAATGGAAAGAAAATTGAGCTTAGAGGTATCCAAGGGAAATCCTCTAAAGTGATAAACTCTAATAGCATGGAAAAATTACTCAAAAAGAGACACCAGGGTGTAATTGCACAATTGTGCTCACTTGATGTTCAAACATCTATATCCTCGACTCCATTAGATCTCCAAATAATTATCAACAATCATTCCAAGGTATTTGGTGAAATGCCTAAGCGTATTCCACCTACTCGAGACCATGACCATGCTATTCATTTTCATCCAGGAAGTGTACTACGTAAAATTAGGCATTACATGTATCCATATGTACAAAAGAGTGAGATTGAATGCATGATCCAGGAAATGTTAGAGGCTGGCATCATTCAACATAGCCAAAGTTATTTCTCTTCACTAGTGGTGTTTGTTATAAATAAGATGGATCATGGTATATGTTTCCATATTATAGACAAATAACAAAATGACCATCAAAGATAAGTTTCCTATCCCCGTCCTTGATGAATTACATGGAGAAAAATTATTTACTTAATTGGATCTTCGTTCGGGATATCACCAAATCATAATGAGACAGGAAGGCATTCCTAAAACAACTTTTAGAACACATGAAGGTCATTATGAAGTTTTGGTTATGCCATTTGGACTGATTAACACACCTTCAACTTTTCAAAGCTTGATGAATTCTTTTTTCAATCCCTTCCTTAGAAAATTTTTGTTATTATTTTTTGATGACATACTAATCTACAACAAATCTCAGGAAGAACATGTACAACATGTTGACATAGTATTACAACTATTGGAAGAGCAACACCTTTATGCAAATCCTTCCAGGTGTGCCTTTGGGGTTCAAGAAGTAGTATATTTGGGTCATATTGTATCTCATGAAGGTATAAAAGTGGACCGTAACAAAATTAAATCTATAAGGGAATGTCCAATTCCAAAAAAATTGAAGAAACTTAGAGGATTCTTAGGATTGACGGTCTATTACCGTAAGTTTGTCAAGAACTATGGTCAAATAGCAACACCTTTAACAACATTATCAAATAAGGAATCATTTTCTTGGACATACGAAGCAACCAAATATTTTGAAAAACTTAAGGAGGCTATGTGTACAACTCCTGTATTGACCACACCTAACTCCTATATTGACCACACCTGACTTCACAAAAACATTTATTGTTGAGTGTGATGCCTCATGCCATGAAATTGGTGCAATTTTAATGCAGGAAGGAAGGCCCATTGCCTTTGAAAGAAAAAAAATTAAAGGGAAAAAATTATTCAAACCCATTTATGAAAAAGAAATGTTGGCCATACTACATGTAGTTCAAAAATGGCACCCCTACCTAATAGGAATACACTTCAAGGTAAAAATAGATCATGACAGTTTGAAGTACTTTTTGGAGCAACGATTATCTTCAGAAGAGAAAAAAAAATGGGTTACAAAGATGTTGGGTTATGAATTTTAAATTATAAATAAAAAATGAAAACATAAAGTTGTGGTAGATTCCCTTTCCAAGAAAGAAGAAGAAACAAAAGGTTCACTATGTGTTATTTCTATTCCACAATTAGATTGGGTGGAAGAAGCAATGATAGAATGGAATCAAGATCAAGAGGTATGCAAGATCATTCAAAAACTACATGAAGACCCCATTTCAGTAGAAAATTTTGTATGGAAGAATGATTTGCTATGGTATCATGATCACCTATACTTATGTAAGAATTCCCAAGTCAAACAAAAGATCCTTCTGGAATTGAACACTTATCCTATAGGGGACATTCAGGATTCTTGAAAACATACCACATGATCAAGAGGGATTTTTTCTGGGAAGGTCTTAAAAATGATGTTCAAAATTTTGTGTTGGAATGTCTGGTCTGCCAATAGAATAAGGGAGAGACAATCAAGATTCCAGGTCTCCTACAACCATTAACTATACACAACCAACATTAGGAAGAAGTTTCCATAGATTTTATTTCAGGTTTACCAAAATCAGAAGGAAATACCGTCATCATGTTAGCAGTGGATCGACTAACAAAGTATGCCCATTTTTTCTCTCTTTCTCATCCTCTTAAATCAAGCACAGTGGAAAAAATATTCATGGAAACAATTCAAAAACTAAATGGAGTCCCCAAGATTATTGTAAGTGACAGAGACCCAATTTTCTCAAGAAAATTTTGGACCGAATTGTTTACCTATTTTGAGACTCAATTGACTCATAGTTCATCTTACCACCCTCAATCTGATGGGAAAACTAAGATTGTGAATAAATTTCTAGAAGTATATATTCATTGCTTTGCATCCGATAAATAGACACAATGGGTCAAGTGGTTTCCCTTAGCAGAATGGTGGTACAACACATCCTTCCATACTTCATAAAAAATGTCCCATTTTTTTGCACTTTATGGATATCATCCTCCATCTATCACATCACCCTTGAAAGGGAATACAAAGGTTCAAGCAATGGAGGATCACATAGGGAACCAACAAGAGGTCCTAAAACTGTTGAAGGACAACTTGGTTATGCCACAAAATAGGATGAAACAACAAGCATATCAACATCATAGGGAAAGGGAATTTGTGGTGGGGGATTGGGTATTTATAAGGCTACAATCGTACAAACAAATGTCCCTCAAGAAAAAAAAATAAGGTCAATAAACCAGCACCCAAATATTATGCCCCTATAAGGTTTTGCAGAGGATCGGAAGTATGGATTACAAATTGGAGTTGCCTCCATCTTCACTTGTACATCCAATATTCCATGTTTCATGCTTAAGGAAGCTCATCGACAACAATATCCTGGTCCAAACAATTTTAACAGAGCTAAATGAAGAAGGGAAAATCATACTAGAGCCAGAAACAATCCTTGAAATAAGAATTAAGCAACTAAGAAATTGTGCAATTACATAGTACCTCGTCAAATGGAAGAACCTACTAGTGGAAGAGGCGACATGGGAAGATGAGTTCTTCATGCAGAAGCATCCATGGCTAAACAAGTGTTGAGGAAAACACTTGTTTGAAGGGGACACACATGTTAATACCTAGACAAATCCCCATGATATGTATAAAACCCCTTATTATGCCCTAGATATTGAATTATTACATTTCTAGTAGGTTGGCTAGAACCCTTGTTTGCACCCTTTCATTATAATTGTAACCAATTGTATCCTATATATATAAGGGTGATCTAGTATTAGGATCATATCATCTCATCCCATATGGTGTTCTAAAGTTTATATATTGTAAAGGAGGTTTCCTCGTCAAAGTGGACTAAATTTTATTGATTTGTTATCATTTTTAAGGCATTGGGTCATAACACAAGACATCCAAAACCAAGAATGGTTTATTGTAGGACTCCTACCGCATATTCATGTCGGGCTCACCCAACAAAAAGTGAAGACCTAGGTGGAGGCCGTGGAAATTGTGATGTACCTAGAAGCTACACCATGAGGTGGAGAAACATCAGCGGGGATGGTGTAGGTACAAAGACATCTCACAAACCTGACTATGAAACTGCAAGACATGGATAAAGATAAGGTGGTGCATGATAATGTGTGGTGTACTATGTACCACACGTAAGGTCATCATAGGAATGAGTTCTCTACACTGGCGAGTTACATGGAGATGGGCATGCCAAATTTGTTTCCAAGTGGACCACTAACTGAGTGGTGTTAGATTGTAGACAATCAAGCCATATACCTACCCATTGCCCAAATCTGTAGAAGTATCAAAATACTATGCATACTCCATTTTGCGAGTTTTGAAAATACATGGGACATGATGTGAAGAACTGTCAGTCATTGCAGTTGATGCATAAGCACACTCGAGATGCTTTCGAGTTCCAGGAAGAACAAAAGGGTGGATACCTTAGGGGATCTGACAAAGGAGGATAACAAGGAGGATACCAAGGAGGATAGAGAGGAGGATATGGATGAGGAAGAGGAAGTGGATATCATGGTGGTGGAGAAAGACCACCTAATTTTTTTAACTGTGGTGAAGTAGGCCACTTTTCACGATTATGTACTAGGCCACATGCACTCTATGGGTATTTCCACAACATATATCATGTCACGAAGGATTTCCTAGACTTATTGGTGAAGTGAGAAGAGAATAAAGGGAATTACAATATGGTGACTACAGATCTATGTGAATTTTGGAAGCCAAATGAAGAAGTTGGTGTATGGGTGTTAACTCAAGGATGCATACATACGTGAGTCAACTTGGAATGAGGATAAAGTTCAGGAAATAATATGGGATCATTCAGTTTGTCCGCAACTTCCTTGTCCAAAGTTGCTTGCAGTCGTAAGGTCCTATTTTCCCTTCTTAATGAAAATTTTTGTCTCTTTAAACTTCTCACATGTCTCAACAAAGACGCATTCCTTTTCAATTTTTTTTGAGCATCCGAGAGAGCTGCACATGCATCATCAATAGCTGGTATGCATTTCTTGAAATGTTCCATGATCCCTTCCTCTGATATTCTATTTTCCTCCTTGAGTTTAATGATCTCATATTGAGCTTCTCTCAACTGCTTTTTCTGCCAATTTATATGCTTTTCTCCACCTATTGGTAAGGTAGGAGATCACTGACCTTCTTTACTCTATGATGCTTGTGTTTCAGGAATTCTTTTTGCTAGTTGCCTCCTCAATTCTCTATTGTTTTGATAGAATTGGGCTATAACATGTTGAGATTCTTTTAATTGCTGTTTCATTTCCTTGATATGTACATTTTCTTCACCTTGTTCCACTTTCCTTTCATCAATATCCTAGGTTGCACATTCAACAAAATCTAGCTAAATTGTAGGTATAAGAAATCTCCTGGTAGAGGACCTGGTGTGTGGTTTACTGGGATCTTGCGTCTCCTATGTTTCATCAATGAATCTTAGTTTTCTTCTTTTCTTGGATGGTGGATGACTGAGTGATGAATCATCAATTTATTTTCCTTTTCTCACTTTAGAAACACCTCCTCTTCTTACCTCTGAACTATGAAGTGTTGATTTCTCAGCGAATAAGGGAATATCTCCTTTAGGGTCTATGGGAATGCTTGCTGAAATCGGGAAGGAATGCTAGTATATATTTAAATTTCTGATCTCCTCAACCACCAATGTCTTAATCAAGGAAAAATGGAATAGGTTGTTCTATGGCTAGTCAACTTTGGCTTGGAAACTGTCTGCCATCTTTCCCAGGCTTCTACATAGGAAAAAAGGTAAGTTTAAAGGACTTCTCCCCATGGAATGCATCAGAAGCCTGATGTGGTATTGATGCACCTTGTCGAATCTTCCCTCACAGGTGAAGTACTTCCAGATTATCTTCAGATGTTTCTCAAAAGGTTCCAAAAGATACTCATTGGGAATGCTAGCTCCAATTTTCGGATTTCTATATTCAGGTTTGATGAAATCAATATAACATGAAGTATCTAATGGCACACCTTTAAACCATTTTTTCCCTGCATAGGGATCTCCGTCCCAACTTATATGGTTTCCTTTGATACTTGAAAAGTGATCCCTACAATAGTTGTACTGACACCAGTAAAGTTAAGGGTGAAATTCTTAGTTAGTTGTGCATTATATCCTTGAATCTTTTCACAAAATCTTATGCATCCAGCTTGTTCAAAGGACACTTTGATTGCCAGATCTATGTTTACTAACTTTAAATCCCATGGTTCAAACCTCATGACTTTCCTGCTTCTTGCATTCTTTCTTTTACTTTGAAGAGTTTTCATGATGCTGATATATGTCAATTTCAGGTGCACGACAATAGATTGTAATAGCTTCTCTATGTAGTGAATGAGAATAGTAACTTTTGCACGATGCATAGGAAAAGGTAGAAATAGGAAACTTTGTGCAACAAACAAATCAGAAACAGAAAATTCAATGCAGTGAAAAAACTTGACACGGTAGAAACAACAACAGAAAAAATTGGCACAACGGAAACATTTGGCACAGTAGAAACAACAATGGAAAACTTCGGCACAACAGAAAGATTCGACGCAATAGAAACAACAATGGAAAAATTTGGTGCAACGGAAAAATTCGGCGTAGTAAAAACAAAAACGAAAAAATTCGGTGCAACGGAAAACTTCAGTGCAACGGAAATATTCAGCGCAGTAGAAACAACAGAAAAATTGGCGCAGGAGTAGGTAATAACAATTTAGCTCAAAATAAAGAAGGTTGAGTGCGTGAAAAATAAACTCGTTCCATACGCTAATTTGCAATGTGATCCAAGGAAAGGTCTTGAACAATGATTTAAAGAAATGGAGGATGCGCAACCAAAACAAAGTAGCAAATTTATGTAGCAACTGGGAGCACAGAGTATTTACTGGAAAAGCTATGAACGATGCAAAAGTCTTGAAGGTGATAAAGAAACATGAAGGATGACCAATATTTATGCTTTGAATGGATAAGGAATGAAATTATGAAACGGGATGGAAAATCCATAGCGACAATATTTTTTAAGGCAAGTTAAAGATTTGCACAGTGAACTTGCGCAACGTGTACTCCTTTGAAGTGTCCAATGGTACAGATGATATGGAGTGCCATGATTATTCACTTTTCTAAATTCATGATTAGGTAATGATGACCCATAATATCTTTTGACATGACATTCATCCTAACCACTTGATTTGACCTTGGTACATAACTTCCACTTTTCGACATGACTTGAGACTTAGGAAAGTAGACCTTTACAATTTAAACATAACGAACCTTACACCCTTTTAACCGAATTATGGACAAACCCTTTACTTGAAAATTTCAAACCATTCTTTATTTGGTCATTGACCTGATAAACTTTGACACACTAATTATGACTCATCTAGGAAAGTCTTGATTTTTTCCAATATCAAGGCATGACTCTAATTTTTTTTTGGACAAACCTCTAACTCTAACTACAAAAATCATGGTGCTAATAGATGACTCCAATGGGGATGCTATCCTCCTAGTGAGGTAGCAAAGAACAATAGACCAAGTGCCTCACCATTGGGATTTATTTGACTCAAAGACTCTAAACTGACAAAACAAACTCATTTACAAGACTCTCTTGACACAGCTATGACTAAACTCAACATAAAATTAGGGCCTTCACTTCGGGCTTCAATTTTTTGCTGATTATTTGAGTTGAAATGCTTCATCTAAAAATAAAATGGTTATTTACAATGACATGAAGAGATTGAATTTTTTTTAAACAAGATAGTGTTTGAGAAACCTGCCATTGACAGGTCCTCCACCAATGAGATCTCCATTAAGCTCTTGCAACAAATATGCATTGTTCCCATCGTATGCAACAATCTTGAATGACCCCAACCAAAGATGATCAAACTTCCCATGTTTCCCTCTGTCTTCAGTCCTTGTATCCCACTTCAATACCAAATCATCCACCTTGAAATCATATTTCTTAATATACATGTCAAAAGATCTTTTCATTTTATCTTGGTGCAATTGTGAGTTGTTGAAAACCCGTTCTCTCATTTGCTGCACATGGATTAATTGGTTTATTTTCCTTAGAGCATCATTTGATTCAGCTTCAGAAATCTAATCACTGGCAGTCGTAATGAGGTAGGTGTTATAGAAAGATTTGCCTTACCCTATGCAAACTTGTGCATAGGGCCGTTTTCCATTTTCCTATGCAGACTTGAAGTCCCTTTTTGCAAATCCCAAAGCTAAAAACATTATTTTTCCACATATACATGCTCTACATATAGTAAAACATGCGTATATGCAGGTTGCACCACTACATCCTGCGTACATCAGGATTTGTGCCTAAAATTAAAAATGGTGTTGGGTTTCCATGTCACGTCACGAGATCGATGATCCTTGACCTTCCACATACTGGAAACGTTTCGACTTGACCCTTCAAAGTAGACTTTTACAATTTAAACATAAAAAACCTTACACCCTTTTAACCAACTTATGGACAAACCCTTTACTTGAAAATTTCAAACCATTCTTTATTTGGTCACTGACCTGATAAACTTTGACACACTAACTATGCCTCATCTAGGAAAGTCTTGATTTTTTCCAAGATCAAGGCATGACTCTAAATTTGTTTTGGACAAACCTCTAACTCTAACTACAAAAATCATGGTGCTAACAGCTGGCTCCAATGGGGATGCTATCTCCCAATGAGGTAGCAAATAAAAATAGACCAAGTGCCTAGCCATTGGGATTTATTTGAATCAAAGACTCCAAACTGACAAAAAAACTCATTTACAAGACTCTCTTGACACAACTATGACTAAACTCAACATAAAACTAGGGCCTTCACTTCAGGCTTCAATTTTCTGCTAATTATTTGAGTTGAAATTCTTCATCTGAAAATAAAATGGTTATTTACAATGACATGAAGAGAATGATTTAAAAAAAAAAAAGATAGTGTTTGAGAAACCTACCATTCATAGGTCCTCCACTAATGAGATCTCCATTAAGCTCTAGCAACAAATAGGCATTGTTCCTGTTAAGAACCAAAGACTGAATACACAATAGATCTACAAAGCAAGATAAAAGAAACCACACTTTATTATTACCAAACCCTTGAGTTAGGGCAACACCATACAATGGATCCTATTATAGAAGGTATCCTCTCTTGTTCACTTGACTCTTCGAGGGGGCATCGTTCTATTGAGCTATCGCTCCAAATACAATACTTCTCTTCATCTCTCATTACATTGCTTGAACCCCTTTATATAGTTCTACCATCACCTAAGAACATTCTAGAGGATGAATCTTCTAAAAGTAGAACCTTCTAAGAAATCCTCTTACATTTATTATATCTAATTACCCATTTATTATATCTAACTACCATAGTGGGCCTTATTTAATAATATAGTGGACCTAGTCCACCTTACA